>JACXGI010012402.1:0-22746 GCA_016801175.1 Esox masquinongy | reverse complement strand
CCAACCCAGCCCCAACCCAGCCCCAACCCAGCCCCAACCCAGCCCCAACCCCTACTATACAGTAATAATACAGCACGTACCTAAACATTAGATGGCATTACACGACTATAGTACTATGATATAAACTGGTGATACCACCTAACACTACATGAAGTGGTAGTGAGAGTTTCATGTACTGACACAGTGTAACAAGTAGACAGTGAAGTAGAGTGCCAAATGGCTCCAAGTCTAAACATGGGGAAATATTACAGTTTAATGGAGGCCGGGATGATTTATCACTGCATGGAAGGTCAATGTAATTAGACTGCTTTAAAATTGGATTTCCACCAGCCTTTGGGGACCACTTTTTTGATACAGTACTGTACACGCTGTCACTGGAGCCAATGTGGTGGTGCATTAAATTACTCTGGAATATTGTCCTGTAAATATGAACTTATTAAACCGCTAAACAACAGGGAAGAAGCACAGCAAGAAATCTAGGCTCATCAGCTGGGTCATGAATAGATTTAAAACGGCCAGTGATTCTTTGGGAAAACCTACGTTTTTGTACAGTATTGTACCCACTTGGCCAAAGGTGTAGCAAGAACCAAGCAAGAACCAAGCCTCTTTTGGAGAGAATTAGCTGAACACCTTTCTATAGATCTGAGAATAGTTAGGGCAGAATATTTTATAGATTTCAACCAGCTAGTTAGTAGCTATAACAAACAAAGCATTGATAAAGCCAGACCTGGTGTGCACAAAACATCAACTAAGCTTAGTTACAAAGAATAAATGTAAAGAATGAATTGTATTGTATTGTACAAGTAGCCACCTTCTAGCAGCAGACTATGTTATCGGCTGGTAATGGTTACACCATGGATTTGTGGGGCAAGCTATTTAGAAAGGTCTGCTGAGACCAGGCAATGTGTGCAGAAGCATTACCTTTCAACAATTGTGAGCCTAATAGAAAAACAAAACCTTCTCCACCGGTGTGTGTAATGCGGCTGAATTCAGAATTAAAACAGTATGACCACATGTGCATATGATATTGAAACCACACAGAGTGATTGTTACTGTTCAAAACATTACAGTCAACATCAGACAGGAAGCACAATGGAAATGTACACAGTCATCTGGGTTAATATGGAGGTTTGGGGGTAGAACGAACTGCCTGTCTATAAAGGAGCTAGAGTACCATCGACGGGTGAATGACTAACAGGATGTCATGGATAATCTAATTGGTAGACATTTTACTGATATTGAGTCAGGCTCCAGTCTTCGAGTGCTGCCTACAATTTCAATGGATAACGTTAGTCCCCTTCCATTGACAATCCATAGTGGACAAAACCAACGATGGCATACGACACTGAAAAGGGAAAATTTTTTACTTGGATTAGACTAATCCAAAGGCTTTTAAGAAAAATTAAATCAAAGCGAATCACCATTGAATGAACAGTGCAGAAAGAGTTGCAGAAAGAGTTGCTGTTACAGAAAGAGTTGCTGTCTGCAAGGGGAACAAGATGGAGATCCATCTTGTTCCCCATCGGTGGTGTTATTGAAGGCTGTTGTCTCCTCTCTACTGCATAGTGACCATGACGATATAGCATATAGCATTGCGTGTGCGTGTGTGTGTGTGTGTTATGAGAGATGGTCCGTGTTAGTACTGGTTACAGTAAACAATTTAGTCATACCTGAGAAGAGGCTGGAAAATCACAGTAATGTTCCTGGCTCCGGGTTTACACACAAACTTCATCTCCCCTCCCTCAATCAGGTTATCGTCCGCACCGCCTGGAACCAGACAAAGGAAAATGGAGACTGAGACAAGGAAACCGTTAGAGATGGGCTGACATGGTGCTTCAGTGAAGTCAGTGAGCATAGCCTTCTAATAAGAACAACATCGACAGGATCAATCCTCTGATTAAACAACCGGTTCCCAGATTGAGAGCATATTAGACTTAGTGAAAACCTATTCAAAATGGCCACCACGTTTTTCTTAAATGCAATGTTCTGATGGCCATGTTTTTCAGTTACTAGGCAGGGAATAAAGCCGTCCTCCTCGTCCTGTTATGAGGACGTCATCCGGAATCGGCACAGACAGATTCAGACACTCGCGAGGCCCTCCCAATGACTCCCGCGTCCATGTCCCTGTGTCAGAGCGTGGGTGAACGCCTGAGATAACGGGGTTACTCACAAAATCATTGCCGTGTAAGTCATTCAGACCGGGGGGTGGCGTGAAACCTGGAGAGACGTGGGCCACAGAGATTGTGGCAAGAGAGCGGGGGTGTGTGTGTGTGTGGGGGGGGGGCATCAAGAGCACCACAGCTCCTCATTACCTCCAGTCAACCTGAAGTAATCGATATAATTGACAGGGAAAGAGCTGCGGTCCTTCGTCAATAATAAGAATAAAATAAAGCCAGGAAAGGGCGCCCCATGCACACCCCAGTGGGCTGGTTAATATAAATAACAGTGATCACAGGCCCGAGGATTACGTTCATCCACACACTGTGATATTAATTACAGTCACACAGGACGCCTTCTGGCCCTGGTCTTTTGGCTTGACCATGTGGTGTTGGGCCCTTGGCGCTCAGTGGCTCATAGTCTAGAGGTTACCGGCCACTAGTAGCTTTCAGCAGAGTTTCTCCCATTACTTTGAGCTAGTAGGAACATTAACTTCTATGGCTTTTATATTAAAACATCCTTAAACATAAAAATGGTGCGATGCAACACTCTAGAGATGGCACGGGTTGATGTGGTCGAGGCTTGGGTATGGGAGTGTAGACGTGTGCGTGCGTGGCACACACGCTTTTGTGTGTTATTACCATGATCACGTCTATGCCAGTGTGAGATAGCAGTATATTCGGTACTTCAATCCACACGAGGCCTTTAAACCTACAGTATAACTCAGATACACCGACTGAAGGCAGTTTGTTTGACCTGGCTTTCAGACTGGCATTCAAACGATCTTCACAACTTTGTTCCTTCTGGCTAGTGTCTCTGATATTCCCCTGATATGTGTAATGAAACCAGCTCCAATGTAAAGCATGGAGACAACTTCTCTCCCATTCCCCGTCCATCCATCGCTCATACTCATTACTGAGACAAGAGACGCTTTTATTCCATTCAAAAGCTTTTAGATGAATTTTCTCTGCTGTTTCGATGAAAATTAATTTGTCTGGAAACAGCTTCTGGTTGCAAAGTAGAAATAGAGCCCAGGTTCCAATTGTCTTTTTCTCTCTCCCTCTTTCACCTCCCGCTTCTCTCTACCTCTCTCTTTCCCACTTCCTATCTCCATCTCTTCATACATTCTTAGCTGCCAATTTAATTAAGACTCAATTACACCAGAAAAAACAAAGCTGCTGCCACAGAAATTACACAAGGCAAGGAAAAGAGATGGGGAAAAGGAGAGGAACTAAAAGGGAAAAAAGTTAACTTCTATCTGTCACCATTAACTTCTTTGAGATGTAATTCAACAAGTCACAATACAGGATCACGAAGTGTCTGTCAAAGATCCAGTACTGTTTTCCAACATCAATTCACCATGACATTTACCCATCAATTTACCACAACATTTACCCATCAATTTACCACAACATTTACCCATCAATTTACCACGACATTTACCCATCAATTCACCATGACATTTACCAATCAATTCACCATGACATTTACCCATCAATTCACCATGACATTTACCCATCAATTCACCACGACATTTACCCATCAATTCACTACTATGTTTACCTATCCACTCACCACAACGTTATAATCGTACCAGTCACCAGCCTTAAGGTGGAAAAGCACCTGTGTAATCCAGGGGTTCTTTTCAGTAGACAAATGCAAAAAATATCCTGTTTTGAAAAATATGCTGACCACTTGCCTGTTCTGGTTAGTTCTGACCAGTTCACCAGCGGGGCTTGCAGAGTTGCCACAGAAACAAGCTGTTCCTCGTTCTAAGGTGTATAGTGGCTAAAAGAGGTCTCTCCTTCAAATAGCAGTATACCAGCCTATACCATAACCAACATGGAATGTTAAAACCGGCGCCATGATCTGTACCACCGCGGCACCACTGAGGGGCTAGCATGTGAGCAGCGCCACACCCACCACGGCCTTTCTCACTGGGTCCACACCAACCCGGGATTACACAACCCATCCAGTCAAGTGGAGAGCAAGGGGAATTCTGTCATCAAATGGTTTCCCTTTTTTCCTGTGCCACCTAATATTTAGGAAAAGACTTCGGCTACTGGTGGTTACCGGGGGTTGGATTCAGCTTCTACAAGTTTCATCAAATTGAGCAGAAATGGAAGGGACAGGGACCTACTTGAATGTGCCCAACATGAATTTGATTTTGCAAATAAAACATTTTGTTTAGAATAAACAGATAGAAACAGACCTGGTTCTTATATGAAAACTGTTGCCTAGACAAATGGTTATCATTGATGTCTGCAAGCACGGTAACTAGATGCACAACCCTGTTTCCCAAAAAGTTACACGCCTTGTAAGATGCAAAGAAAAACTAGATGTAATGATATGCAAATCATTTAAACCCCATATTCAATGGAAAATAGTACAAAGACAACATATCAAATGTTGAAACTGAGAAATGTTATTGTTCCTTGAAAAATATATGCCCACTTTGAATTTGATGCCAGGCAACACGATTAAAAAAAAACAGGGAAAGTTGTGTTATGATAAAAAAAAATATCTGGTGGAACATCTCACAGCTAATTAGGTTAATTGGTAACAGGTCAGTAACATGATTGGGTATAAAAAGATCATTCCAGAGAGGATGGGCCTGTCAGAAATGAGGGTGGGGAGGGGTTCACTACTCTGAGAAAAACTGCGCAGGCAAATAGTGCAACAATTTCAGAATAGCGTTTCTCAACGTAAAATTGCAAAGAGTTTGAGGATCTCATCTATGGTACATAATATCATTTAAAGATTCAGAGAATCCAGAGAAATCTCTGTACACAAGGGACAAGTCGGAAAAACCAATATTGGATGGCCGTGATCTTTGGGCCCTCAGACGGCACTGCATTAAAAACAGACAAGATTCTGTAGCGGAAATCACTGCATGGGCTCAGGAACACTTCAGAAAACTGTACTGTACAGTGAACACAGTACGTCACTGCATCCACAAATGCAAGTTAAAACTCCACGCAAAGAAGAAAATTTCTCTGGGCCCGAGCTCATTTGAAATGGACTGATGTGAAGTGGAAAACTGTCGGACGAATCAAAAATTGAAATTCTTTTAAGGAATCATGAACACCGCGTCCTCCGGGCTAAAGAGGAGAGGGACCATCCAGCTTGTTATCAGCGCACAGTTCAAAAGCCAGCCTCCATGATGGTATGGGGGTGCATTAGTGCACATGGAATGGGTGATTTGCCTCTGTGAAGGCACCATTAACACTGAACAATATATACAGGTTTTGGAGCAACATATGCTGCCATCCAGATTACATCTTTTTCAGGGAGTGGCTTGCTTATTTCAGCAAGAAAATGCCAAACCACATTCTGCACGCATTACAACAGAATGGCTCCATAGTAAGAGTCTGGGTGCTAAACCAGCTTGTCTGCTGTCCAGACCTGTCACCCATTGAAAACATTTCGCACATTATGAAATGAAAAATACAACAAAGGAGACCCTCAACTGTTGAGCAGCTGAAATCCTATATCAAGCAAAAATGGGAAAACATTTCACTTTCAAAACTACAACAATTGGTCTCCTCAGTATCTAAAAACTTGAAAGAAGAGGTGATGCAACACAATGGTAAACATGCCTCTATCCCAACTCTTTTGAAATGTGTTGCTGGCATCAAATTCAAAATGGGCATGTATTATTCCAAAAACAATAATATTTCTCAGTTTCAACATTTTATATGTTGTCTTTGTATTATTTTCAATTAAATATACAGATAAATGATTTGCACATCACTGCATTCTGTTTTTATTTGTGTTTTACGCAGCGTCCCAACTTTTTTGGAAACAGGGTTGTAGATTTGCCTGCAAAATGCGTTTTATACTTCCAAATGGCCTCCCGCCAATCTACTATTAGAAGTAAAAAGGTAGTATGGATAGTGTCTTTGGAATGTATGGGCTGGAATCAAGCCAATTTTCACTGACAAAAAGAGACACACCTCAGATTCAACTGGATGCAGTGTGGAAAGTGTGATGGTCTCCAAAACACTAACTGATATCACATCACCTTATCACCTGGTTCTGAATAAAAGCTGACTCGAGTCCAGATAAAGTCACTTGTCTGCAATATCGGCACTCGAGTCCAAGTCCTGGATTCAGTTACTAGAACACTACTCGGTGCAACAACATTAGCACTTCCAATCCCAGCGACCAATTAAATTTCATGCTCTAAACACCTGCATGGGTGTCAGACGAGAGGGAAAGGGCAACCCAGTGGTCCTCAGAGCCTCGGACATCGCTGCCAACCTGGCATGGCTCTGGTGCATATTTAATGAGGAGCGTTAATATTCATGGCGGTTCCTTTTCAGTGTCATCTGGCCGAGACGGGACGGCTCTGATAGCTGGTCAGAGGTCAGGGAGTTAGTGAGGGACAAAAACAATGGACAGAGAGGGAGGGAGTGAGGGCGCACACGTGCGAGTGGGTGGGTGGATGGGTGGGCGGGGGTGCCAGCGTCTATCCCCCTGTGGAAGAGGCAGATCCAGGATTAGCAGCAGGGTGTGTCTGTACTCTGCACCCCGGGGGTAGAGAGGATGCGGATGGAAATGAAGTAGCACCAACAGCGCATTATACAGGCAAACCCCCACCCGAACCCCCCCTCCCACTACACCTTACACATCTGTAGTCACTGTAATCAGCAACACACACACCTCGGCATCCTATCAACCCTGTGGTGCTCTTGGTTTTCGCATAGACGACTCTAGACACCCCCCCCCCAAACACCAAGGCCTGCCCACACAGCCCCTTCCACAAACTCCACAGCCCACATGTAATCAACCCAGTCAGTGACTTAGCGAAATTGCATTAGCCACACATTCCTGGGTCTGATTAGAAACGGTTTGATCCTGTGATTTATTGTGTCCATGCCTGGATCTAGAGGGGGAGAGAGAGCACGGGCAAACTAGACTTCCATAACCCCCCCAAATCTCTGAAGGCCAATGTGTGTGTGTGTGTGTGTGTGTGTGTGTGTTTGTCTGTCTGTGTGCGTGTGCCTGTCTGTCTGTGTTTGTGTATCTGTGTATGTGCCAGTCTGTCACTCTATGTGTTTGTCTGTGTTTGTGTATCTGTGTGTGTGTGTGTGTGTCTGTGTTTATGTATTCTGTGTGTTTCAGAATACAAAGACACCAGTGTGCAGCAGCGAGAGTTTGTGTGTTAGACTATAACAAAACCACAGATATCCAAACAATAATAATCCCTACTTAACAAGTGTGTGCCTGTTTCCACGTACACACGTGTATCTGTTGGTGTAGTCCCTGAGGAAACGCAGTGCTAATCCCCCCAGTGTCAGGGACGTGGCTGTTAGCTAGCTAGCTAGCAGGCAGACGGTCTGGCTGTCTGATTATCTGACTGTCTGAAAGGTCAATGCAGGATCAAAGACGCCTCAGATCTCCGGCAAGAAGACCGACAAGGTAACGAACAACTGCAGACCAGTAATTAAACACACCACAGACCAAAGCCGACCTGGGCTGGTCTGCTGTGAACTCATCGGACCTCATGCGTGTGAACTTCTGTGGGACCGTTTTAGTGAGTTTCTATTCACCTGCTGGCACGTGCACCCAGGTCAGCAGTGTAACGGAAGGGACTGATATTATATGCTCACCGCTCACATGTAGGTTGCATGTCAACTCGGCATAATTCCGTTGATTCGGGACATTACGAAGTCCACAACTAGTGGCACAACTACACAGTGAAACTGAGTATTTGTAAATGTACTATCAGTGCTAAAAATGCAAATAAAAGGTGGTTATGATACCCAATCCATAAACCCACCCAACCCAGCCAGTTGGCCAGGTGTAAGGTCACCTTCCCAATATAGCTCTAATAAGATCAAGACAGTTCAATTATGCATGAAGCCCTGGCTGGCACCCGACTTCCCACTCCACTGCTAAGTTCTGATGTCTGATTGGCTCCTAATGAGCTGATTCTATTATTAAGGGACAATATCTGCCGCTGTGCTCTCCTGGCCAGGAGGAAACCTCAGCCATGGGAGGTATAAATATATAAATCCAAATAGGAAAAGGCGTAAATTGAGTTGGATTAATTATTGAGAGTGTCGTGGCATACTCCGTGGCTCAGTTGGCCCTGGTTCTCATAATGAATGCACAGCTGTCAAGTGTAGACTTAGAAAATAAGCTCAGGTACCATTTGGTTAATAATAAATGTGGATCCCATCCCCTGGGAGACGTGAAGCACTCTTACAAACAATGGACGTTGGGAGAGGAAAACTTTTGCCGACAAAATGAACTCAACAACATGCAGAAAGTGAAAACACATGTGGTTCTATCCTCCCACCAGAGGGTGGCACAGACTGCTTTTCTTGTCAGTAATTAAGCAAGTACATTGGACTATCCGATGTGAGGCCTAACGCACCGTTTCTGAAAAGCCAAAAAATTTCCAAAAATGTACTAATTAAAACAGATGAGACTCACTTTTTACCAAAATTAATTGTAGTGGGGGGAGTTTGGACAGCAGAGAATGAGTGAAGAGAGAAGAGTGAATATGACCTAATGTTTGACAGCATTAAGACCAAGAAAGGTGAATCAGCGATCACCAGGGGTTAGTTTGACATAACTACCCAGTGACACGGCAGACAACCGATGTATTAACCAAGGAGATCATTTCAGATTATTTCATATCATCAACCGCTTATGTGCAAACATGTGTAATAATTATGTATTATAACGCCAAAGAATGTTTTAGATAAAACAGACAAACATAACATTCAGCTTTCAAGATTTTTCTTTGTATATTCAATCTGAAATAAGTACACAAAATGATTACTGGGTGGAATATTACTTTGAACAACTTTTATGGCAAGATATATAGTTTGTGACAAAATTGATCAAGCTCTGTAAATTCTCTCTGTAAAATATTATTTTTAACTTTTTAAAATAACCTATGCTTTTTTATTAATTCATCACTAACTTCTGTAGAATGTAGAACTTCTTCAATTCCTTCAGATTTACAGCCTGAACAATTATTCTTCAAAAGTTGAGTTTTTATCCAGAAAATATGACTGAAAATGTTATGATTCACAGGTAAAGGCCAATGATCCTGGTTAAGAGAATTTACTTGATTTCTGTAAACCGGGAGCTTCCACAGCACAGGGGTTGAATACTTTTGGAAGCCACATATTTATTTGTCTTACAAATATTCCCAAACATTCCCAAAGACCAATATCACCTTACAATAACTGGTTTTGAATCAATTAATACAAGATGGTATAGATACTGTACGATCGCTAACATTATTTGCTATGCAGTTCCACAGGTGTTGGTCTCATTCATATAGTACAAATAATAACCTGTTATTTACCATTTGATACAGTATGTATCAAAAAGTAATCGCCTGCTTTTGCCATTTCCACAGAAACAAACATCACTAATACACATTTTATTTTTCTGATACAACTGGGAAAAAATCTAATAAGGGCAGATTGTAACAGTTTCAACCCTTCAATGTCACCTGCTATGTCCTACAATGCAGAGAGGCATCTAGGGAATTAAGTGAAAGACCTTTTACCAGCCTTATACAGGCTAGCAGGCAGTGTTGATGTCTTCAATCTAAGTAAAGACTGATGGAAGGAGATTGAATTGACTACAGCTAGTAGGGTGAAGAGCTAGCCCATTATATCAAGGGTGGCATGTGTAGAAAAGAGCCTATCACTTAGCATTAGTCCATGTGAGTGTGAGGGGGGGTCCAGAAATGCCTTTGAAATGACAGAGCGTCAATCTTATTACATTAGCCTGTTGAAATAATGTCAACATGGCTAAAAGAGGTAGCTAAGCTAACCCTATGATCACACCCTATGATTGACCTTCCGTCAGAACACCACCTACCTATGGCAAAGTGTAAGCACCAGAGCTCAGACACAATATGCCGCAGTCAAAACAGATCGTGATGACCTCCGGGTTCTTTATTAGGAAGTAAACAGCTTCACAGCACTCAGCAGCATTCCAGTTCCAATCTACGGTGTGTATCAAACAACCCCCGTAACTGCGGCCTCTTGAGTTTGGCTGTCACAGGTGGGGGGTGGCCATGTGTCACCACACTGTTGATTGGACGCCGCTGGAGAGACAGGTCAAAGGACATTTCTTTTATTCCTTTTATTTTTACCACTTTATGAGACGGTTTTGGTTTTCAGGGCAGGAGGGAGTGTTGGACTGGATTTTGGGAAGATTGAAGGGGTGGCGGCGGGGTGTTAGACTGTCTACATCATGTAACCCCTCTTCCCCAAACCCTCCCAGCCTCTTTCCTCCAATCAGTGACAGATAAAAGGTCAACTGCTGTGTTGTTGACAGCCTCCAGATGATGACAGGGCCCACACTGATTGAAATTAGCCCCAAGTTGGGAAAACACGTCTCCCCCTCTCTTCGTCTCCCTCGCTTCGTCTCCCTTTCTCCCGCCTCCTCTCCATCAGCCCTAACGTCTCCACGAAGCCCTAACGTCCCCACGAAGCCCTAACGTCCCCACGAAGCCCTAACGTCTCCACGAAGCCCTAACGTCTCCACGAAGCCCTAACGTCCCCACGAAGCCCTAACGTCCCCACGAAGCCCTAACGTCTCCACGAAGCCCTAACGTCCCCACGAAGCCCTAACGTCTCCTCGAAGCCCTAACGTCTCCTTGAAGCCCTTGTCAGGTGTTCGGCCATCTGACCACATACAAGAGGAGCATCTCTCACTTCCTACTTATTACCTATTGAGGAAACTGAACCGGTCCCTTGTTTTTACCATTCTGATGCTGGACTGATCAAGTATATAGTACCAGACGTAACGCCATTCTATTTTTCAAATTCTTCAGCATTTCCGCAAAGCCTTCAGCAACTTTCCACCAGCTCCTCAGTGTCTTTTTCCAGCACCTAAACGATCCTTCAGCCCTGAAGTCTCGTTACGGAGGGGAACCGTAATGCTGTTATTACAACCCGTGCAGAGCGTTTCCCAGCAAATCACGGGTTCCACATCTCCTTCTCGACACTGAGCTAATTCAATCATCTCCCACTGATGACATCCTGGATCCTCCACTGGGCTTGATCTCCCAGAGCCCAGGGGAGACTGGGAAGAGGCAGAAAGACAATCCAAGCCTAATGTTGTTTTAACCATGAACATCGGCCCACTGGAATCACAGCTGAGTCGAAGAAACGCAAAGCATCGTTCGCCACCGCGAGCTTGTGTTGTTGTGTATGTTTCCTTAAAAACAGATGAATAAAAAAAACAACCCATTCACTGTAATAGCCTGCCAAGCATCCAAAACACCTACTATTTAATCTTTCAATGCAACGAAAGCACAGAGGTGCCGTGGCAATTCAAATGGTGAATGAAAACGGTGAGGGGAAAGCATGTCATTTATTCCTAGAAGTGCATTTCAATGTCGGGCGCAGAAAAGTATACCCACTGCACCTTGTGTGAACTCACTCATGTCACACCGCACATCAAAACAGCTTTGCAGCCCTCAACCTGGAAACATCATAGTTCAAGCACCATCCACGACCCCTTTTAATACTCACACTGGCTTCACTAGCTGCAGCCAAACGCTATGGAAAGGCCCACAGATGTCACTTTCTTCACTGCAAAAAGTGTGGATTTCCAGATTAAAAAAAATATAAATCTAACTGATTGGTTACATCTGATTAGTACCAGAAACCGATAGGTTTGGACGAAGCCTGAACATTAGAGTAAAGCGATGTTTTGAAAATGTTGACTTGGTTTTGATACTGTCACTGGTTACAGATGACCAAATCAATGAGCACTTTGTTTCGTACAACAACACTCATATTTTTGAAATCTGGAACAAGGCTTGAGGGGAACATCATCAATTCTGCCTATTAGGTGGATAGCAACGCTCAGAGCGAAAGCCTCTGTGCACTATGTAGATGCTTTCTGTTTTGCGGTTATTCAATTTGGAGACGGGGAATGCAAGGAGCAGAGTGTATAAACGAGTTGGAGGACTGGGGAAAAGGCAGCATATCCAGGCGGTAATTGCTTTTCACATGTTCATTTCCAAATGGAAGCTCTGCGTAGGAGATCATTGAATGTTAACATGGATTTTGTGTATCTGTGTGTTTGTTTAAGTGTGCATTAATGTCTGGTTTTGTGTGGTCAGGGTTTGTTCTGAGTTACAAACTGTTTTCTTACATTACACAAGGCTATTTTAGTACTTTGTATAACCGGACACATTCGGCAACAAACGTCCTCCTTAAACACATCTCAACTAATGTTAAGACCAACAAAACCAATCAAAGCAGGAACGAGAGAGAAAGAGAGGCAGAGAGAGAGAGAGAGAAACAGAGATCAATCATCAGACTGATAGAGAGCGATAGTGAACATGGACACAGCACCTTCCCTCCATTTCATTCTCTAATAATTATTGACTTTTCTCCCCGGGAAGTTCAATTCCATTTTCAGGTTCCATTTATGAATATGATAAATCATAATTGAAAGGTTGACGGAAGTCAAGCATCGATTGCTTCATTTCGAGTCAATGCCGTCGTTACCCTTGAACACAGGTCACTGAAGATAGTGCAGATTAAATTACTGATTTTGCTATCATAAAAATGCTAGATGGGGGGATTATTATATTTTCATGTGTGATCCAGGGAACACGAGTGTTATGAAGATGTCTGATTGAGCTATAAACGACTGAGCTATTTTTATCGCACTTGGGCTCTGATTATGAGGGGTTCCATTAAGAACTTCGCCGTTACAAAAGGAATCCCAGACCCATAAAGAAAAAGCCTTGCTCTAGAAGACGAGCCTGACAAAACAGAAATCCACAGCACCCTCATTTCCATCCAATTTAAGGTCATGATAAACAGCCACACAGTCCTACAGCAGGACATCTAGAGTTGGCATCACCCTTGGTGAACAGAAGAATCTTGCCATTTGTTTTTTTACTTTCACCCATTTTTTCTCCAACATTTTCTGATTTCCAAATATTACTTAAGGCCTTGTTTCATCGCAGCAACTCCCATCGGACACGGGACCATCAATATATAGAAGTGTGTCTTCGATAGTTCACCCGATGCCATTTTGGTTCTTATTTGAGCTGCTCACTGAATCAGGGAGTTTAGACCGCAATCCTTCTGCGCCAGATGGAAAGCATTACCTGAACTTCTATCTTGACTGAGTCACTAGAGCACAAGGCAAGGCAACCCTATTGGATTACTATCACCCCCCGAACCCAGACGATGCTGGCCAACCGCGCCACCCTCCCTGGGACCAGTGGGCTAATCCGCAAGCAAGATTCAAACCCTTGTATTGTAATGACACAGCTAACGGCAAGGCAGTGAATATACCGCAGGGCAATAGAAATGCCCCCAGACTTTGGTATTTTATTAAATATTGATCAGACAACCAGAGGAGGCACGTGGAAATCTATTTTACCTTTGACTTGACTGGAGGTACAGTGGTGTACGCCCACTATGGAAGAGGCCACACCCCTTGGTTGCTTGTTTGTTAACTGATAAACACCAGCACACGAGGTAGTCGACAGGCAGCAACAAGCTCATCAGAGATGAGCAGGTAAATGAGGACATGGAGTTTAAAGTAGATAGATGCTTCAACTGAACTCTATTAGCCATTTACATCCAGGCCCACACAAACACACACACTCTTCCCTCACCCCCATCCCTTCCTCCTGCCTTTCCTTACATGAGAGAGTCAGTTTTTCCATTTGCACCTCTCTCCCTCCCCACGGTACGGCACAAATCATTTTGACGGAAAACACAGGTCCCGCTCTCGTGGAGCAGTCAGTCACTCTACAGTACTCCTCCCCACGGCAGCACACAATTATGCATAGATCGGACACGCGCACACACGCACGCACACGCACGCACACGCACGCACGCACGCACGCACGCACACAATCCCTTTGTGACTCAATTGAGTTGGACAACTAGGAAGAGGGGAGTCTTTTGTTTGCCAACAAGTCAACTTTGAATATCAAAAGCGAGGAAGGGTAAAGCATGAAACCCCCCCCTTGTCTGCGTGGGCAGAGAGTTTTTGGAGGGCAGGAGGCTAAGAGACAAAGAGTTGTATTTCGACTGTGTTTTACGTGTCATTTCCACTGTTCTGTTACAGGGCTGACACACACAAAAAAAAAAAAAAATCACACAATGTCCTAAATACAACTTAGAGCTAGTTTCCTAAGAAAATATTTAAACAAAAAAAAAAATGTGATTAAAGACTTTGTATTGAAGCATTCAAGACCTTCTGGAAAACGACCCAGATGACCACCTGGCTTCGCCCCTTCCTGACCACCGCTTTGGAGAAGGGCGGAGGAAAAACGGGAAATAAAAAAGTAAAGTAGCTGCCTGTATTCGGAGCCATGATAACATATCTGTACCTCGGAAGGAGTTTCGCTGTTTTCATCATTTATTCATGGAGTTGGGAGCGAATGGAACGAAAAGAGAGTGGCTTCATGATTCCAGACGGGATGGAGAAAGCCTCCATCTCTCTCTCAGCTCCGAGAGCTAGCGGATGGAAGACTGCACATATATACGGACACGTCCACCCCTTACCTTCAGACGCACACACACAGTCTCACGCATAGCAACCACACCCCATCCTCCCAATCCCACACGCACGCACACACGCACACGCTTTTTTTGCACAGAGCCCCACACATCCAGCTGTGGATACATATGGAGCTGTAATGAAGCCTTCAGATGAAGCGGTGAATTTATCGAAGCGTATAAGGCGTGCTTCACTGGAGAGTCAGTGTAATTAAGCTTCCTAAGCTTTGGGCGTGTTTTCGTAATGAGGAAGACGTGGACCCCCCCCCCCACCTCCTCCTCGGAGAGACACTGTATATGATATGCTACAGATGGGTCACCTCCCACAGGGAAAGACAGAGGAAACAGTCCACCCTGTCAGTTGCCCAATCACCGGCCCTGACCAACTTACCCAGAACACATTGCTGCAACCTAAACACTTCAAAATACAAATTGTTTCACTCTTTTAACGCAAGTCATCAACGGCTGTTTTCCAAAACAGGTTGTAACACAAATGAACGCCGACATTTAATGGTCGGAGCTACAGAGGAAAAAAAGAAATCTTTACACTCAGTCTATTTGAGAACGAGGACGGTTTTGCTGTGTGACACCCACAAGACTTTCTATCAACATAAAGGTAAATAGTAAAAAAAGACCAAAAAAAATAAATATATTTAAAGTACTGCAAAACATTTTGGGGGCGGGGACTAGCTGTTTAGCAAAGGCCTATTTCACTATAGTCCCAAATAATCTATTGAATTTTTGGGGGGTACCTACACAGGTCTTTAGGGGAAAAGAGGAGCTAAGACTTCGGTCACTAAGCGATGTAGGTCCTTGTGGTGGCAGCAGTTCAACACTTGTAACTAGAGAAAACACTGACACAAGTACAGCCTTTAGTTTCCATGGTGAAACACAGTGCCCTTGCGTCTGTCAAGTAGACAGGATGGACTGATTTAGATTTGATTGCCAGAGCTGTAAACATCACACCCCAACCTCCTGAGCAGCAAGCTGACACCAGCTAATATAGAAAGTATACTGGTGATAATTGAATGTGTCACAGTGTATCAAGGTGAGACATTCTGTCTAGTATAGAAAAGACAGCCAACTTTAACTGTTGAATAATCCCCTCTCCAGCCTAACTCATTAGCTCCATCACGCTCGCTCCCTCTCACTACCTCTTGTGCCCTCTCGCTGCTTCTTATGTCCCTATTCATCTCCCTCACATCCTCCCTTCAATCCTCTCAACCTCTATCCCTTAACCACTCTATCCTCTGTATCTCAACCCCTGTACCCCCTAATTCCTTCACCCTTCTATCCCATCACCCCTCTACCCCCATTCCTTTACCCCACTACCTCTTTACACTACTACCCCTCTACCACCTTACCCCTCAATCCCATTACTACTCTACTCCACATATATACTTCTCATGCTCCTGCTCTCTCATGTCCTATTCCTCTGCTTCTATCCCAGGCTCTCTCTATCGTCCTCTCGATCCCATATTTTTTTCTTCTTTCCCCCTCTCTCTGTCTTTCTATCCCCCTCCTTTTCTCTCTCTGTCCTATAGGCTGCTTCATTCCGAAAAAAAAAGAGTGTGATCAACGTCTCACTGTCTCTATATACTTTCCTACTTCTAATTTATTCTTTTTTTTTTAAATCCCTGAATAGCTTCTACTGCGTGATGAAAACAATGACTTTTAACCCCCGCTCATCTCTCCATTCAACTATACTTTTCCACTTTTCTAAATAATTTCATTCCTTCAATCTCTCTCTGCCATTCAAGGCCCTAGCAGTCTATCCGAGGAACCTGAGGTATGCATTGTGACAGCAGAAATGAAAGGCAGCGAAATCTCATCTTCTTTGAACGCCGCCAGGCATTCAACCACCGGCCCAAATATTGTTTTTCTCCTCTTTTTCCACATCTGAGCTGCCAGGGGTGGGAAGGGAAAAGTGAGCCTCTATTTAAAAGCCATTTGGGTATTTTCGGGGGATTAAATGTTAATCTGGACTTTGTGTATGCAGCTGGCATGCTAAGTTAGCGTTGACTGGCGTTTCCTATCAAAAACCCAATCACACCTTGAGGCCTGCAAGTGAGCGACGTTAAAATATTTCTACTCAGCGCAAAACAGGAAATCCGCAATGTCCACCCGGCTCACTACGGTTCCCCCCAAGGTCTTTCAAACATTTGCTTAAAATGCAAACATGAAAATATTGACTTGTAACCAAATGCGCAGGACTTGTGAATCCTCTGCTTGTCTCGGCACCTCTCCCTCTTCCATTTTACACAAGGACAATGTCTCGGACTAACGGCGTGTGAAAAGAAAAAAAAAAACAAGGACACAAGCAGGCAAACAGTGCTGTCAGGCAACGCTGATTGAAACCACAAGGTCATTGTGGAGCGAGGGAGCCAGAGGAGTGAAAAGAGACAGAAGAAAAGCTGTGTAACAGAGAGACTCTCTAGGGCCTCACTCTCTACTCTATTCCCCGCTCTGTGACAGTCCAGCCAGCATTGGGATCTGTTATGTTCTCTCGCTCCAGCTTCTCTCTAACTCCCTCTTCCCTCTCTCCCCCTCTCAGTCTCCACACCAAGCCACCTCCAAACGGTTAACTGCTGATTAAACAACTACACTATACTTCTCCCAGAAGATTGATGTAGATATTACCTAGATGGAAATGGAAATCGGGGAAAAAAATGGTGTACAATAATTGTAAATTAAAGAATAAACCTTTTCCGCTTGTATTCCTTCCCCATGTATATGCCAACCAATTTCAGTTTGTTGTAAATACATGCATATTGACTTTAAACAGAAACAAATGTTTATCATCTTTAAATAGAGTGTTTAGACTACAACAAGTGCGCTTCATTAAAATAGCATTAACATAATATGTAAAAACTATATTCTTTTCACCCTGCGTAATGAGAAACTCTCCCTGGACCAGAGGTATGTAATAACACTCAACACATGCAGACACAGCACTTAGGCCTCCTGTCCTGGAAGGACAAGAAACTCACTGGCTTTTACCTGGTAACTAACATGGCACTCCTCATGGAACAAGTGATGTGGCTGGGGATAGTAGAAATAGTTGAGGTGCCAGGGTCAGACTACCTTAGTAGCTTTCCAATGATAATTGTGTTTCTACATTGTTTCTACATGTTTTCTCTACCCCCCCCCCCCACCCACCACCACCCCCACACACACACACACACACAAAAACACTGCCCTCCCTCCTCACCTTGTAACTCCCCACTCTTGCTGTACAACTCTCTCCTCTGCTCCCTCAAGTAGGCACTCATGCTGATGGCGTGAGACGAGGACTCAAACCTGGAAGAGAGAAAGCCAAACTATCACTATCACTCTAACCCGGACCCAGACTATCACTCTAACCCGGACCCAGACTACCGCTCTAACCCGGACCCAGACTACCGCTCTAACCCGGACCCAGACTATCACTCTAACCCGGACCCAGACTATCACTCTAACCCGGACCCAGACTATCACTCTAACCCGGACCCAGACTATCACTCTAACCCGGACCCAGACTATCGCTCTAACCCGGACCCAGACTATCACTCTGCTTATTACTATCTAAAACAGAAAGTAAAGTATGATCAAGCAACTGAGTAAGGCCGTTGTTTGTGTGCGTGTGTGTGTTTCTGCTCTCCATGCTGAACAGGATGTGCCTACATCAGATGAATACAGCTATGGCTAACTTTCCAAGGGCTGTAGAGATCTTGTCATGCCAGTCACAGTAGAACAGCTTGTGAGACGTGTAGTCAAACCATACATGTGAGGGGGATACAGTGGGCTGTGCTCAGTCTATAGGCCTGAGCTCAACTTTGGACGGGGAGCTCTTGACCCGACTCTGCTGAGAGTGCTGTTAAATGCTCCAGGTCCAAATCTTTAATAAAGCTTTAATTGTTTTTACAAATACACAGTCTCTCTGCCTTTCCTTATTAAAATTTCCATAACAGTCATTAACAATTACAATTGGTTCCTAATGGACGTACCTGATTACATTATGGTATTTACTACAATACCACTACAGCACCTTGATTTTGGAATGGTTTTGTTGTGGTCTAGTGTTTACCAGGCTTTATCCGCTCCTGGACAAAAAGCTATTGCAAATGAATATATTTTACCCCAGGAGAAGGCTTGGGTTTGGGAAACATCCAATACCTACATTTTCAGTCGGTATCTTACTTGAAGAGAGACTGCTTGGCGCGTTGAGGTTTCTTCTTGGCAAAGAAGGCTGCGAACTCGCTGCCAGTGCTGGCATAGGAAAGCTGGGCAGAGGGCTCGGAAGCACTTTTAGTGTTCTTTACATCCAGGTAGTCCATCAACAGAACCTAGGAAAAAAACCCATTAAGGTTAGATTTGGGGCATGAAAAGCAGTCCAACTCCACCTACTTCTCAACATAAAAACTGACATAGGGATGTGTTCGATGATTCATCAAGGACATTGATAAGTTAGACCCACACGGCAGATACTATTATAACCAAGGTAGGGTATCTAGATACTACTATTCTATCCAGGGTAGATTACCCAGATACACCTATTTTATCCAGGGTAGGGCATCTAGATAATTCTATTATATTCAGGGTAGGATATCTAGATACTGCTGTATAGATGTATCTCCAGCTATTACATTTAATAAATCCTTTTAAAACTTAACGACAGTTGGTCAAATCAACCAGCAGAAGACAGGGCCATACGTCTAGAACACATCTATGCGTCTCAACCATCATGAAAGTTTACATTGCGCCATCAGATTAATAGAATGTTTTCACTACCATGAAAGCAGTTTGTGCGTTTTCCTTAATATAACCCTTCAATTAGACAAACATATTTTTGGGGAGCAAAATCCCGGTATGTATTGGTTTTGTTATCAGTACGTTGCCAATGACAGGCAAGGTGCTTTATGGGTAACATTTGCAGCTTCTCTTGCATTTACTCTGGGATTGCACAAGAGATTTCATGACAAATATCTAAGCAACCGTGTCACATGACCACCTGAATACATTACGTAGACCATTGTCTGAGCAGGAGCATTAAACATCTCTCTATTCAACCACCACTCAACATTTTGTTTCAGACTTGCATAGCAATTTGATAAACAAGGACTTTAGCTAGAAGCCAAATGACCCGTGTCATAAGAGCAAGCTCACTGAACAGACAATGCCCATTACTACTCTCACATGAGGAGGCATGTCAGTTGCCGAAAAACTCATCCAATTCCCGGAAGAATTAGGATTAACAAGTCTTGATTAGATGCATTTCATGTTTCTCAAATTAGGATTTATCCAGCAGAGTGGGGTTGAGAACAGTTTTGATTGTAGGTTAATAGATCTAAGTAGTAGAACAATGTCATATATTACATAGAACATTATGATCTAAATTGCCAGCCAACAGATAACAAATAAATTATTCAGACATTGATAACTGCTGAAAAAGAGTACAATTAAAAAGAGTTGCGGATTCATGTGCTACTTGTTTTTTTGTTTGGTTATGGTGGGGTCGAAAGACAAGTTTTATCTCTACTAAATATATAAGTCTATAAGACTTAAGGGTGTAAATAAACAGTAATGTACTTTTAAGAGAGAGTGGTCTGAACCCAGACATCAGAGAGACAAGGCTGTGCAAATGCAGTTCAAGAATATTTGAGTGACAATTCTGGTCGCCTAGTGACAGACCTTAGTCCCGCTTCAGACGCGACATTTCTTTACCTACTAAGGAAATGCTGGTGCAGTGGCTGTTTGATACCATCTCCAGAGAAGGTTTTGTGCAAGCACGTGAAAAGCTATAATGCAACCTTACAGATATAACCCTGTGCCAAACCCAAAGCACTTCAGAGGGGCCAGAGTCCATATGTCTGAATAAGGTATAAATGTTTGAGGGCACTACAGCAATCAACATATCACATCATATCTTGCCTAGGGCGGCCTAGGGAGACAGGAGCATGGGTAGGATTATATCGTACTGCTGCTCGAACACACCGTCTTTCCCACTTTCTTTATTCTCTCAAAGCAGAATATTTTATCACCCCAATTTCTAAATCTGTCTGCAGATTTATAACACACTCCATCCATGTCGCATTAAAGTTCATAAATATCTTATTGAGATCTAACAATAACCACAGATTGACAGATATTAAAAAAAAAAAAAAAACGAAATTGGGAGGAAACAAAGTTAACTTTCCCCATTGTCTTTCTCCAGTACTTCCCCATATCTCACTCTCAGGGAACCAATATGCTCTGAATTACTTTCCCATTCGTAATGGCTTCATAATTTAGCGAGACTATTTAACCCCTGCCGTTCTAATTCAGACCACCGTGGCGGGGGCGTCCGAAAGTGGGGCAAGAGTGATGGAACAGCAGACGGAAATCCATCTGACCTCTAATGATGTCATTACCACTGGAGAGAGGGAAAGAGCAGGACCCCAGTCAAAAGCATGCACGCACGCACACACACACACACACACACACCCCTCCTTCAAACAGATCCATTTCCTCTCTCGTTCTTCTCTCTCAGCCACTGCTCAAGCGCCCACTCCACCCCAGTAACACGCTCAGCTAACTTCCATGACTAGCGACACTGCACAAGACTAGCGTCGAATGCTAACCCTGTCAGGGTATTAATTACTAATGACGCTGTGATCTGCCGATGAGCGCGGGCCACTGCCTTGACTTCATTAAATGCCAGCGTTTGGCTGTTGAAGGGGCTACGGCCCTAATTCCATTGCATTAGCGGAGGGAGGGAGTGAACTTTGGAGACTATTAAGCACACCGATAGGACAAATAGAGACCTGCTATGATAGGAACATATTAGGGGGGTAATGGGTGGAGAAATAATTGACAGAGTGAAAGAGAGGAATAATCAGAGAATGAGAGGTAAAGAGTAGCGATTGAAGAGAGAAACTGAAAAGAGGACTCACTAGGTTTATTTATTGGGCCTTGCTTATTTTTCATATGCAAATGCATCCCATGCTAATAAAGCCTTTGCACTGAATTGAAATCAAGCAACGGGCACCGAGAGCACCGGGGACAGAGAGCACCGGGGACAGAGAGCACCGGGGACAGAGAGCACCGGGGACAGAGAGCACCGGGGACAGAGAGCACCGGGGACATATATAAAAAAGAAGTACCATGTGAGATACATTTGACAGGCTGGCGACTTTCTAGCGGGCTTCCCTACATTTGTGAGGGGCATTCATCTACTAAATCATCTCTCTGAAGATCATGAGACAACAGTATGGTATGAGAAACGACCGTGGATCAGAATTCTCAGTTGAATCACTGAAATGGCTTAATATTTACTTCCCCTTGATAGACTTTCCCGTTAAAGCCTCCATTTGGCACAGAACTTGGTAATGTCTAGCTGTGTGTATGAATGACAGCTGAACATCATTGGTGCCTCATCAAAGCCTACGTCGCCAAGGCAACAGGTGGTCATTCATGACTTCTTGCGGTAAAACCACACCGTAATAGAAAAGTGACGCAATCGTACTTCAAACTGCGTGATTATCAACAGGTCTGCTTCCCAGACATCCGTGAGTTACCAAACACTGGAGACAAGACCACGTGCCCCCCTCTGTGGGCTTGTGAGGGTACGCATGTGCACAGCAGGTGATGTAGACCAGCATTATTTCAGCAACAGTAATATCGCACTCCAAACACCATTCTCCTCAAACACCTCCCTCCTCAAACACCTCCCTCCTCAAACACCTCCCTCCTCCTATTAGATATTATAACAGTCACCTTTACCCAGCCACAGAGCTCATTACAACAACAGCGCTACAACAACACTGGCCGTTTCTTCAGACAGACACACAACCAACACAGGGCAAAAGGATGGACAGTGAGGGCGGTGTGGGAAGTGGAGAGGAGAGAGGGAAATAAAGGAAGAAGGATGCGTCCAGGGCCTCTATAACAGGTTGTTCTGCGGGAGGACACCGAGATGCACATCAACACTTATGAGATCATAAGGCATGTCTCTGTCCCCCATCAAACAACCTGGACGCAGGTGAACGCAATGAATTGCTCAATGTGTGCCTGGAACAACTAAACAATGAATGCCTCAATGTGTGCC
>JACXGI010012401.1:10397-22963 GCA_016801175.1 Esox masquinongy | reverse complement strand
TGCTGGGCCAAGCCTCCATCTACACTAAGCTAGACCTACGCAGCGCCTATAACCTGGTCCGCATCCGGAGTGGGGATGAGTGGAAAACGGCGTTTATCACTGCCCGGGGCCACTATGAGTACCTTGTGATGCCATACGGCCTTACCAATGCCCCAGCCGTGTTCCAGTCCTTCATGAATGGGATCTTCCGGGATATGATAGGTCAGTTCCTCATCGTTTATATCGACGACATCCTAATCTACTCCCAGTCCCTGACGGAACATGTTACGCACGTCCGCCGGGTCCTTCAACGGCTAAAGGACAACCATTTATACGTCAAAGCGGAGAAGAGCGCCTTCCATGTAAACACTGTCAGCTTCGTGCTGCCTCCGGGTGGTGTCAGCATGGATAAAGACAAGATCTCTGCAGTGCGTGATTGGCCTACCCCGACCACGGTGAAGGACCTGCAACGTTTTCTTGGTTTTTCGAACTTCTATCGCCGCTTCATCCGCAACTTTAGCAGTGTGGCCGCCCCTCTCACTGCGCTCACCCGTCCCGGGAAAGGGCGCATTCTCCATTGGCCCGACACGGCCAACGCCGCGTTCAACACTCTGAAGCACCTGTTCACCTCTGCCCCATCCTACGACAACCCGATCCTACCCTTCCCGTCATTCTGGAGGTGGATGCCTCGGAGTTGGGAGTAGGGGCAGTTCTCTCGCAGCGGGTGGGCACACCCCCCAAGGTACATCCGTGTGCTTTCTTTTCTAGAAAGCTGTCACCCGCTGAGAGGAACTACGACGTCGGTAACCGGTAACTCCTCGCCATGAAACTGGCCTTTGAGGAGTGGCGGCATTGGCTGGAGGGTGCTCGCCATCCCTTCTTAGTCCTAACAGACCACCGCAATCTCGAGTACCTGCGAAGTGCCAAGCGACTGAACCCCCGACAAGCTCGTTGGGCACTCTTCTTTACACGTTTCCACTTCAACGTCATCTACATACCCGGTAAGAAGAACATAAAGGCTGATGCATTATCTCGTCTGTTTGACCCTCCTTCTTCTGTCCCAGAACCCGAGACCATCCTGTCGCCAGCTTGTGTTGTGGGACCCATAACATGGGAGGTTCAGTCAGCCATCCAAGAGGGCCTCCGCACGGATCCCGCGCCTCCGGAAACCCCGGCAGGGAAGACATACGTCCCCGCAGCCGTCAGACCCCAACTGATGCAGTGGTGCCACACCTCAATGGGCTCCGGTCACCCTGGGATTTCCCGGACCACTGCCTTGATTAAACAACAATTCTGGTGGGCTTCATTGGCAGCCGACGTTCAGGATTACGTTCTCTCCTGCTCTGTCTGTGCCTGGTCCAAGTCTCCGTGCCACCTGCCCTCCGGTAAGCTGGAACCACTGCCTGTGCCGCATCGCCCTTGGTCCCATATCGCCATGGACTTCATTACCGATCTGCCGGAGTCGTCTGGGTTTACCACCATACTGGTAATCGTAGACAGGTTTTCAAAAATGTGCCATCTCATTCCGCTCCCTCATCTACCCACGGCTATGAGCAGGTCTGGTCGACGTCTGGTCGACGGCCCATAAGCACCTCCGTCTAGCGTCCGCTACCCAAAAGCGGTTTGCTGACCGTCGCCGCCGACCCACTCCTCTTTTCCATCCTGGACAGCGGGTTTGGCTGTCCACCGGGGACATCCGGCTCCGCCTCCCCTGTAGAAAGCTGAGCCCTCGGTTTATCGGACCCTTCAAAATAACGCACCACATTAACCCTGTCACTTACCGTCTCCAGGTTCCCCGCCAGTACCGGATCCACTCCACGTTCCATGTATCTCTACTCAAGCCGGTGCACTACAGTCCACTCCATCCTCCTGTTGCCCGCCTCCCTCCTCCTGCACGAGACGTCGGCGGGGAGCCCGCATACGCCATCCAGGGCATCCTGGATTCCCGACGCCGGAAGGGGGGGCTTCAGTACCTGGTGGACTGGGAGGGGTATGGTCCCGAGGAACGGTCTTGGGTCCCTGCCCGTGACATCCTGGACCCCGACCTGATCCGGTCCTTCCATCTAGACCGACCCGATCGTCCTGCTCCTCGTCCTGCTCCAAATCACCGGCTGCCCCGTCTGCCTCTTCTGCCGGATCGGCTGCCTGGCCGGGCTCTGGGGTGAGGCGCCCTCGCGGGCGCTCCTGACCTGCCCCGCTCCGGGGCGGGTGCTCCTGCTGGCCATCGGGTCCCGCCCTCCCTCCTCTGGGGTCCTGCTTTGTGCGTCCGGGGTCCGCCCCTGCCGGGGGGGGTCATGTGAGGTCCGGGATGTGCCCTGTTTCCCTTCATTGACTTGAATGTAGCCTGCCTGTGAAATCCGGGAAGTGACCTGTTTCCTTTGTTGCCTTGAATGTTGCCTACCCAATCCCCATTATTGTTTGCACCTGTGTCTCGTTCAACCCCTATATAAGTGTTGTGTTTGCTGCCAGTCTTTGTGAGGTATTGTTTGTGTATGTAACTCTACTGAGCCTTCTTCTCCCAAGCGTGCCATTATCCCTGCCTACTTCTTATATCAGTCCGTCTCTGTATCCTGACCATTGCCTGCCTGTTGACCGCCTCTTTTGGATTACCCTTTGTACCTCTGCCTCCTGCCTACTTGCTTTGACTGTTACCGACCAATCGCCTGCCCATTGACTACGCCACTGCCTGTTCCTTCTGCACTCCTGATTTTTCTCCCTAATAAAGAAGTCCCTGCGCTCTGTGCTTGGATCCATCCCTCCATCCCTCTGTTTCGTGTGAGTTCATTACACTCTAATAATAACAAATAATTCTAGTTTATCTTGCCCTTTACATTACAAAAAGAATTTCGAAGAGCTTGCAAGTATTTTTTTTTTAATAATGACTCTAGGGTGTTTAATGCAGTACCCCTGTAATTGTATTTGGGGTGTGGTGAGAGGGCTATGATGCGTATTTCAGTAAAGGGAATAAAGACTAATGGAGCAGGCTGTTTTCAGATGACTTCTGCAGTGATCACAAGATGCCCAAACATTCCTCTGCACACTGCCCTGTGTATGTAAAGTGTCTCTGCAGGTGAGAGATTAAGGCACTAACTACACACAAACAACATTTTAATATCCTTGTGGGGATCTCAATGATTATTCCCATTCAAAATAATATTTCCACTCACCTATTCATGTTTTAGTCATTTAGCAGATGTCTTATCCTGAGTGATTTCAATAGTCAGTTAGGGATAAGAGCCTTATTGAAGGGCCACATCAGCACATACCATATCACCTTTTCAGGTCAGGGATATAAACCAGCCACCTTTTGGATACTGGCACAGTGCTCAAACTGCTAGGCAATCTGACCTACTTGGACCTGAGGTAAGATTAAAAGACCTCTTTTATTAATCCCAGATTACATATCCAACACCGATGACTCGAGGGAGGAGGTGGTCAAAGTGGAGCAAATCTTAATCCCAGTTGTAAAGTTTTTGCTCATGAGGATGAAATGGCTGTGAGGTCAAATTTTACTTGCAGGGATTTTTGATACATCTATGTAAAAACACATGCATACCTGATGTATTAGCTTGTGTTTTGAGCAACAGGTCCCTCAGTGCTTGAGCCAAGCCAATCATAAACAACTAAACCTGTCAAGTGAACTAATCACAACCAGCCAAGCCTGGGAGAAAGTGGAGGGACGGTGACAGCGAGAGAGGCAGGGGGGGTGGGTGGGGGGATTAAAATGAGGTACTATGCAATGGACAGACAGAGATAGATGGATACAGAGAAAAGACAGAATGTGAGAGATGGAGTGACTAAGGAGGTCTAACTCAATCTGTCTTCAGTCAGGTAAGTGAGTCATTGTTTCAGTGTTGTGAGTTTACTCTGCAGCATCGGATCTGTCATCATCATTTGGCAAAGAGTAGCCAGCTAATAATAAATCTGACCTCATCTAAATAGACTGAAATAGTCAACATGTCATAATTCCCATGAGGCCAATCGGCAAAATGGAATACTGATTATTTTCGCATTTCACCATTTATTCTGTAAAGGATTTTAGAAACATTTCACACAAGGCCTGTGTTTTGTTTAGGTTCACTCCATTTGCCAGTATTTATAAATACAGATATTGACACGATTTTGAAAATGGCGAGGGACTGTAAGCCGATACTAAACACAGACCTTATTTGAAGTGGATCTAAAAATTCCCTATGGAAGAAACGAATGGTGTAAGATCCGGAAGAGCCTCTTTTCCAGTTGTGCTGTACGTTTTCGTGGGGATTCCTGACTCTGTTTCAGTCTATGGGTGTTGCTATGAAGCCACAGATGGTGTGGATGGAGACACATTGTTATGACACAGTTCTGCCAGTTGACTGCTCGGTCCACTTGGACCACCTCCTCCCTCACTCAAACCAGGAATTTGGTTGGTCTTTTTTAGTTGCCTGTTGTTGTTGTTACATTACAGCTCTTTGAAATGTTTACATGTAATTAATAACACAACATCCCAGTTTTTATCATTTAGATAAATATTTCATGATGATGAGGATCTAACTCCCATGGTGACAGCGTGTCTCACTGCAGAGTCCGTCCTCTAAACATCAGTATCAATTGAGAATGGCCCAAAGCTTACCCAGCCCAGCTGTAGTACTCCAACACTAAACTTTTACAACTTTTTCTTTCCTGCCTTCCTAATCAAGTAAAAAAAAACTGCACCCTACAGCAATGCTCAGACTACAATAAATGTGTGACAGCTGGATCTATTTGCAGATAGAACGGTTGTTAAGAGCCCTTAACAATTGTTATGATGTACGTATGGATGATGGTACAGCACAACACTTGTCTTCATGCCTAGATGAGAAGTGATGGTATGAACATTTTTTGCATATATTTGAAGAGGCTTTTTATTCCACATTTACTGGATACAGCTGTTACCTAGCAACAACTGTTAATGGATGTAGAGTTTGCATATTAGTTTACCTCAAATACCTCAGACTTTCTTCCAGTATAATTTATTAAACTAAAGAAACAGAGATGAAAACACTCCAAGTCCGCAAAATGTATGCTGCCATTCCATCACAAACCACAACAAACATGTTTATTTATAGTTCCAGAAGAGCAACCAACTTGTTCACTAACAGCTCTAGAACATGAGCAAACATGATTAGTTACAGCTCAAGAACAAACATGTTCAGTTATGGCCCGGCATCAACAAACTATTCAGTGCAAGAACACCAAAAAAACATGTTTACTTACAGCTCCAGAACTCCAATAAACGTATTCACTTATCAGCAAGGTGCAATAAGCTATTACAATTCTGAAACACCAACAAACAAAGTTATGTCGAGCAATACAACACCAACAAATGTTAGTTCACATCTCTAGAACGAAAACAGAATTTACGGCTCAATAAACAGAGACGAACAGAAAGGCCATTGGACAAACAGTTTAAGTGACATTTAGGAAAGTACAGCAACACACAGCTGGCTGCAGTTACATATCACAACGTCATGTCTGACGACAATCAAATTGCATAGCTTAGAAAATATTACAATGACATTTTCGCTAGCTGGCTGTACCTGCACCAACACTCCAGTATTTTAACATTGTAGCTTGTTCTCTGTCTTCTTTTAAATAGGGAGTCTGAATAGGGAATTTATTTTCAGCACTTTAATTTCCATGACTGATCAAAACTCATGGCTCTCTCTTGTGTCTCTGCAGTAGACATATGGTGAGCAATATGTTGGGAACATTGAATCATAATACAATCTCTGTATCGAATGGTGAGGTCCTTGTCAATTCCCAGGCCTGACAACAATAGAGTAGAGAGAAAAAGAACACAGGACAGAAGACAGAGAAAGGTAGAAACAGAGAGGTAGAAACAGGGAGTAGCAGAGGGATAGAGATAAAGAGACTTGAGAAAGACAGATTGAGGTAGAGAGAGAAACAAAATGGGGATATAAGCTTAAGAAGTAATTATTTCTCCCTAAAAAGCTGTCTGTAGTCAGTGAGTCAAAATGAAGGATTGTCATGACACAGACACACTCTCACGCTCACACACAAGCACGTGTGCGCACACAAATTTCTCTCTAACACACACACACACACACACACACACACACACTCTCCCACATGGACAAACATTCAAGGCTACAGGCACACAAGTGCACGCACATAAACACATGCATGCGATTTCACACACACTTTCACACACACTTGTCTTTGACAACACACGCACAGACACAATCATTGGTGAAGCTCCAGGACAAACTCAGTTTAAAACAGCTCAAACGTCCCCCAACTACCATTACATCCCTTAACAGTTATTAACTGACTGGATTAAAAGCAAATCCCTGAATGGAGGGTTGATACGGAAACACACGCGCGTGCACACACGTGAACAGATACACTAAACCTGCTGTGGATAGAGGACGGAGCTAGTGTTTGTTGGTCTGTGTTGGTTAGTCACATTGTGATGGCTGATGTTGTTTTAATATCTTTCCTCTGGTTGAATCATCTCTGCTGATTGACTTGCTTTGTTGTTTTAATGTGGTTTAGTTCCATCAGAGCTGTCTTTGTCTTTCCTTTAATGTCATGGCAAATCGCATAGCGAGCTCCCTCCTTTTAATAAGGCACACTGTAATCAGATATGAGAATTGGATTTTGATTTCCGTGTTGTTCTGGAGGAGGTAATGAGTGACGAATAAGGACGTCTTCTCTGGGAGATAACGTACTGAAGGACAGTAATGTTATGATATTGTTGTAATGTAATGTGCAGCCATGTGGTCATGTTATCTCCCTGGGGAACAGGCGCAACCTTGTGCAGATATTTTGAACATCCCATTCCTTATCTCCATTCCTCTGATCCTGTGTTCTCTGTTCACAGATTGAATTAGGACCAGACATCCTCACAACGACAGTTAAACATGAAAAAGTTAGAGTTAGGTAAATGTTAGGTAAATGATAGCGCTAGGATTAGGGTTAAGGTTATCAGTAGGTAAGATGGATTTTTTGTGTTCTGGTCCCCACAATTATAGAAAAACAAGGCTATGTGTGATTGTATGCATATGTGAGTGAGTATATGTGAGCGACTGAGTAAGTGATGTTAAAGAAGTAAGTCACACAACTACCAGATGTCAAAGCCAGAGACAGGTGCATTTCTGAAAACAGTGAAATAACTTTGATACAGTAGAACTTCATCCCCAAGCTGTTTTTGTGCATTCAGACAAGTTAGCTGGAAGTAAGCTGCCGCTAACTATTAACTATAACACATTTTGTCTGCTGGCGATGTTCCATTCCACAGCTACTGTAATCATATAGGAGAATGCAGTATTTTTCTGTATTCAAGCACTAGAGTTAAGTGTAAATGTGGGTGAATGAACCACATTTTGATTTTTTGGGATGAGTTCCACATTCAGGTAGACAGATGGCTCCTGGAAATGCTCCTGTGTAGGCCTACATAATGGAACAGTGAGACAATATCCTCAACCCTGATTAAAACAAATCTCTGCAAAGTTACTGAAGATGATGAGTAACCCATAGTAACCAAAAAGTGGAAGTAACCACGCCTCATTCCCTGAATCTCTCCGTGTCCACTACGTTGACATGACAGGTGACTAGATCTGTCCCCACAATATGCCTAATTAACTACCTATACATCATAACCACTTTCGCACCACTGACACAGTCAGTCATATTCACTAATTGTTAGGAAAAGTGAACACTTTGCAACCTCTTCACTGAAAAAAAATTGTTCTGTAAACAAAACACTTGAATGTGAATTTTGAATTTTTTGAATTTTGTATTTATCGATGAGAATTATGTTTAAAGTTTTGCTAAAGTGCCCCCCCCCCACCACCACCACCACCACCCAAAAAAACACAATCCAGGCACACATCAAAGGATATTTTTCAACATTTTGTTTCTGTATTCAAGCATTTGACCATTGCTGTTCAACCACAGGTACTGTGAGCGTTCCATCATTCAGGAGACAATGAGACCCAGCAGGCAGCCCCAGTCTGGCTTATGAGTACGGGTGGAGAGCAATTGATGTCACCAGTTGTAGCTAATTACTCTTGTGTCTGCACCCTTAAAACCAGGCCAGTTTGGGGCACTCGGGAGGACCACTTTAGCTGAAAATTGGCAAGCCATTTATGGAGCTATCAGAGAGGAAAGGCTGCTAGTAAGAGAATCCTGGGAAAGGTCTACAGGGACAGTTTCCTTCCAACCAGCAGAGACGCAGTTAGACAGCTCCTGGTGCACTATAGTACATTTCGCTAGTACCGTGGTTTTGGTCCTGACCACAGAAGTTGAATACTGAGTTCTAAATCGGAGGTGTCATTAGGGATAAACTGAATTTCATTACAAGAGGGAACTTCTGTTAGACTCCCATATATATTTTCTTTGTAACTTGTAAGAAGAATGGACTATGTTTTGAATATTGCCCCCATGTTGAGTCCTGAAGTCTTTTGTGTTAAAGCATTCTGAGATAAAGAAGAGGAGATTTTACTCCCTTGTGGTACAGACTCGTTACATCCACCGCTACTGCCCTAAAGAAAGGCCAGGTTTATCGTGAACCTGTTACAGTACGTTCAACAACAATTTAGACAATCAGAGTTTTAGACAGACTAATATATCACGGCAGTCTCACTTCAAGGAGCGATTTGCCTGCTCTCCATTGACACAGACACACAGCGGGACAAAAATGGACAGTATGGACTGTATGGACGATAAGGACTGTATGGAGGGTATGGACTATATGGACGGTATGGACAGTATGGACAGTATGGACTATATGGACAGTATGGACTATATGGACTATATGGACTGTATGGACTGTATGGACTATATGGACTGTATGGACTGTATGGACTATATGGACTGTATGGACTGTATGGACTATATGGACTATATGGACTGTATGGACTGTATGGATATATGGACATTATGGACAGTGTGTAGTGCTATGTGCTGTTATGTTAGTACATGTAACTGTGGAGATCAGAAAAGTTAAACTGCTGTTAGAATTGATTACTGAGGTATAACAGTGAAATGCTGGTTTCAGTGGGTGTGTGGGTGTGTGTGTGTGTGTGTTCGCAGAGCATTACAGAGCGTGTCAGAGTGGATGTTCTTTCTGCCTCCACCAATAGACACACACACAGACACTCAGATCATTCAGTAATCCCAGAATCCTTTGCCTGCAGACTTGCAGCAATTGGCACGAGCCAAAGAACCTCCCGAGGAGCATCTCACTATACTTCCTCTATCTTTACTCTTTCCCTCCCTCTTTCACTCTGTCTCTTATTCTCTTTAAACAACTTTCTATCTTTCCCTACTTTTCTTTCTTTATCTCTATTTCTCCATTTCTCGCTCTTTCTTCACCATCACCATCCTCTTCCCTCTCTCTCTTCTCCTTTCCACTCTACTTTCTTCTCTCCTTTATTCTGGTTAGTCCTGTAATTGTCGCTACTTGACCCCCTCCGTTTCCTTCTAACAAGCTCGTCTACATAAAGGACAATAAAGCACCTAATTGGTTGGTCATTGGGCCGTCGCCGGGCCGGTCGTCAGGGCGGGATTGATTTGTCTGTTTCAACACTGATAACGCAAGTAATTATCTCACTGTGTGAAGCCTTACCACCTAACACCCACGCACACAACCGGCAAACTCACACATCTACATGCATACACAGAATATACACTCTGTCCATCACAATAACACTGGTGGTTAGCATGCAGAGAACACTGTCAGAGGACGTGTGTGGGTATGTTTGTCTCTGCATGTGTGTGTGTGTGTGGCTGGCTCAGGACTGTGTGTGTGTGCGTGTGTGTGTGTGTGTGTGTGACTCAAGACTGTGTGTGTGTGTGGCTCAGGACAGTGGTGCTGATTGATTAGCTGATTAAACTGTGAACTATGCAGGGGGAGTATTTTGCATATTAAGCACACTAGGCTTTTCTTCCTGTCCTGTCACTCACAGATCCAAGGACAAAGAGAACAGTTAGATGTGGTCGCAGCAGTTCAAATAAATGGCCTTAGAGGACAATATGAGACATTGTTAAATAAAAAAAGAAATACCAAAAACATTGTTAGTACGTGTCAGACTGATGAAGATAAAGGGCGCTTCCACTGCAACAAAATGACACAACAGAAATCCCTCCAACCCAATGGTTTTCCAACGGTCGACTGTAAGAATAAGCTGGGTCGAAGTGGGAAGGAAGCTGAGATACATACACTGTACACAAACGCGTGCGCACACACACACACACACAAACACACAAATACACACAAACCATTGATGTTTGTACAGTGACATCAGCCTGAAGACAGATTGTTTCCTGCACCAAAAGGGAAAATGGTTTTCTGATTGAATCAACAGCTACCTGCTGCTCCCTTATCACACACACATACACACACATTACAGCCAATGTTATTACCAGACAGTGTTAGTCCTACACAACATGTTGAACTATAGTGACCACTCATCCTTTATTCTTGGAGCTTGCTGAGTCCTTCTCTTCTAAGAACATCATAGTACTTGTAATAACAGTTTGACCTTGTTCTGGCATAAAAACAAAAACAAAAGGGCACACATAAAAAACAACTTTTCTTCATAATCAGTATTCATTGACATTTTCTGGAGAAGACCATTCGACTACAGATAAAATAATGTATTTCCTTTAATTATTGTAAAAAAAAAAAACAACAACATCCCCTTCTACTTAATTCTGCCAGGCCTATGAAAATATTTCATTGTTGATTATCAGCTTGATCATACACTCAAAACACAAGAGAGGTATTAACCTTTACTGAGTTAAAATTGTTAAAAGAAAAAACAATCAAGAATTGAATAGTTCTTTCAAAAACGTGGCACAATTATTGGCATTGAATACTTAGGGCACCCTCCCCTTGCCAACATAGCAGCACTGAATCAAGTGATCTGAGACTATTCATCCATGCAGAATCTCTACAGATGCTTCAAAGTACTTGGTTCTTGCTTGCAACTCTTCTCTTAACTGCATTCCACAGGTTCTCAATGGGGTTTAGGTGATCCAGTTTTTGCCTCCTGGCCAAGGCAGATTTTGCTTAAAAATCATTTGGTACTTGAAATTGCCCAAGGCTGTTGCAAACAAAACAGCACCACACCGTCAAATATTCACCACAATACTTGAAAGTGGGGATTTGGTTATTTTCTGCATGATCATCCTTCTCTTTACGTCAAACCTGCCTCTGGTGTTAGTGTCAGAAAACTCTACTCTTATTCATTTGGCCATATAACTGTTGAACCAGTTGAAGTTCTAATGGTGTTTAACAATCTCCAGGTGCCGATATTTATGTTTTGATGAGATTATAGGTTTTCTTCTGGCAAGATGTCCAAATAGCTTGTTTGGCATAGAGTCAGCATCTAATTATAGTTTTAGAGACTTGGTAACTCCAAAATTCAAATAACTTCTGCAACACTTCAACTGTGATCCATGGAGAATGTTTTCTTTTAAACCATCCTCCTCACTATGCGTGGGGGGCAAAATACTGGCATCCTCTTCCAGGCAGTTTCATCAAAGCTCCTGTTGATTTAAACGTCTTAATAATTTCCCAAAGAGTGATGTTTTTTAAGGAATGTGCATACAATCCAGGTTTATCAGGTTCCATCAATCACTGTGCAAGAGACAATAAACATTAAATGTATGTTTTATACTTATTCAGTTTATAGGTTTAAACATAGGCATTATCACATTTTACTGTCAAAATAACTGCTTTAAATATATGTAAAAGGTAATGGAGAATGTAAGAAATCCTATGTAAAATAATTAGTATCAAGAAAATCCAGGAAAACACAATGAAAAAATAAATAATCTGCTAGATATAATTAATTATAAGAAACATTCTAGAAACCACAATAATGCATTCTTTTTTACTTATTTGTCGAAAAGCATAACTTTGGATCCAGTAAAGAACTATTCTGAGCGATGGGATTAAATGAGTGAGGAGAGAGGATAATGACTGGGAGATGATGGCAAATCAATGTGTCCTGAAAGTGGTGGAAATTGCTGAAAGTGGAAATTTTTATAAAATGGTCGAATAGAAAGATGAAAGCTGCCCTGTCAATGTCTCCCGTTCTATTTTTCTTCTGTGCGTGCGTGTTTCGTACATGTTGTGCGTTCATGAGTGCATCCATATTTCTGTGAGAGTGTGTGTTTCGGTTCAAGGATCTAGTTGGTTGTGTGTTGTCCTCTGAATGCTCCTCTCTCTCACCTGCATAAGTCGTTTTAGTGGAACATACTTTTTGTACATCGCGTTAGTCACTGGGTATGGCAGGAGAGACAGGAAGAGTGAGTTCCGAAGGGAATAAGAAGGAAAGAGAGGATCATGAAATGGAGAGGAAAGAGCTTGAGGAAAGCAGGAGATGGAGAGTGAGATGCAGAAGAGGGGTAAGCCACCTCTCACTCTCTTTCTCTCTCTCTCCATTCTCTCACACACACACACACACACACACACACACACACACACACACACACACACACACACACACACACACACACACACACACACACACACACACACACACACACACACACACACACACACACACACACACACACACACACACACACAC
>JACXGI010012401.1:0-10297 GCA_016801175.1 Esox masquinongy | reverse complement strand
TATGTTTCACTCAAAGGGAACAATACGCATCTCTGCTCTGTATGTTTGATTGTGCATGGCATGTGTGTGTGTGTTGCCATGAAGTTGTGTGTACCGTGTGCAGGCACATGTGTTTGCGTGCCACCAGCTAATTGCAGCTCATGACAGGGAGGCTGAGTGCAGGAAAAATATGATTATGACATAACAGCGCTTAGAGAAACATACACAGAGATCGAGAGAATTGGTGAGAAAAGTAGAAGATCGCTTGTGTTTCACATGCGCTCATTTTGAATTTGTTTTTTGTGGAACCACAGTACAACCTTACAGTGGAGAGAAATCATACGAATGAATGGGCAACTCAGTGGACCTGTGTGCTCTTGACTGCTACTCCAAAACGTAAGCCAGAGAGTGTGGGGGGGTGTGATTATAGTTGACAGCACAAAATTGCTAGAAGACTCTCTTGATATATGTTTTTAGCTAGTACTATCTCTTGTTAGCTAGGCCATCTACTTTAGGTACTATCTTCCCATTAGCCTGTCTGTAAACTATTTCCTTCTCTAACTTGCGGCTAGGCTATTGTTGACTGATCAACTAGGATCATGGGGGAAGGGCCAGTTGTCATTGTTTTGGTAATTAGTATCTGTATTGGAGGGGGAGGGGTTTTTCCTCTGCTAGCCTAACCTTGTCCCCAAGCTACTGCACACAGTGCATGTAACCCTGGCACCATCTGAATTTGACCTTATAGTGTCAGTGACCATATCATTCTATTGGCGTTTTCTTACTGAGTAAAGTATTTGTCATCTATTGAATATAGCTCAACAAAATGCTGTGAGTGGTATTTCTGTTATAATGTAAACACATTATCTTGAGCCAACTACTTGGTATTACGAAAGAGGAGCTACCCATTTTGTAGCCTATAACAGTAAATGCAATGTTCATACAATAGTTAGTACGCTACTGTAGTACATATTTATTTTTACAATTAACACATTTTTTATAAAATGTTCTATCCTCAGTCAGTGCATAAAACAATACTGCTTTGAAATAGCAGTATTGTTTTCAAAAACTAAAACAGTAGCCCATGTTGTGCAGTTCATTGAGGGAAAAAAGAGGGGTAGTCTTACCTAGTGTTATTTTTTAATTTTGGTCAGTTCATTGCAGTTAATGTGGAAGAAACACATCACAATCTATTATATTTTTGTAAATGCATTGCAATCAATGAGAATTAAAAACATCACATTTTTACATTTTTATAAACATTACAAAAATGCCATAAATATGAATGTTTCTTCATTAGATTAGAGTCAGTGATGCCACAATCCAGGGTATGCATTGCAATTAAAGAGAAAGAATAACTTCGAAATCTGTGACATTTTTGAAAATGTCACAAAATCTGCATTAGTCAATGACAGTCAATGAGAAAAAAAATATTATATTTCAGCTCATTGAAAAAAAAATCAGAAAATCGTAGAAAATATTGTATATTTTGGGTACAAATTGGCAAATTTTGGATTTTTTGAATAGTTTAAATCCTTCATAACTTGCTAGCTACTTCATAAAGTAATAGTATTCACAAACGCAAGTGTGTCAGATTTTCATTGTCTATACGTGGAAGCTATACCAACCTTATCCCATTCATAAAATATGATTATTGCAGCCGATGTTGTCTGATGCGCTCATCAGTGATTACAGCTAAAGTTACATGAAAAGCGTTTAAACTTTTTAAAAGCATGTTACGGGGGTCAGGGAAACGAAAAGGGTATCGTAACGGTGGCTGGACTGGAAGGACTGAGGCCAGGCCGGAGGGGTGGGGGCTGGGCAGGTAGGTAGGGCGAGGTAGACAGGAACAGTGGGTAGGTAGAGCAGGTGGCTGGCAGGCGGGCAGGTGGAGGTGTTAGGAGGCTGGGTAAGGTGGAATCTTGGGAACGAAGATAAACAGGGTAGGCAGGAAGGAACAAATACACTGGATACGCAAACTATGGTTCGGAGTGGCCGTGAACGTTACTACGTAGTGGAGAATAACAACGATCTAGCGCCGGACAGACGGAAACCAGGGTATTTAAAGGCAGGCTGATGAGGGAATGAATAGCAGGTGCGGAGACTTGAGAGGCAGGGGGGAAAAACCCATATACACGGACAGACAGGAGAGAGAAAAAGCCCGGCCCGGATTAAGAGGAGGTGGATGCGGAGGGCGTGACAAAGCATTGTTGAAAATCACAATTAACTGTCGATTCTGTGTGACATTTCAACATTAGCAGTTACCTATATTACCTATTACTCTACAGTAAAATAATTACTAATGCAATCTGTTTTATAATCTGGTTATTTTTATATGCATATTTTCAAATTGAACAGATCTTACTTTTAATGGCTTATATTGGCTGATTTGCGAGATTCTGTGGCACACAGCAAAATAATGGTGCAGCTAGCACAAACACAAAGGGAATCAGGGGAAACACAATTGCATGACCAAATCCTGACACGTTCATGTGATGTCGGACTACATGAAAATCTTGTCATTACAATTTATAGCTTAATGCAATCAAACCCCATTGCAGTGTTTACCTATCAGCATGCTCAAATTAACACATTGGTCTTTGGAAATTAACAAAAACCTAGTAGGTTTCGAAGTGCCACTGAAATTCTATCCCCAAAGAACGTTTCATGGCATTTAAAAAGTTGTAGTTCACTCTAACAGATATACAACTTTGCCTTAAGTGAAGCGCTTTCAAGGCGCCACAGCCTAAGTCTGAAAAGAGATGCAAATTGTCCCATCAGAGGTGCAAATTACACTGCCTACTGCTTTACAAAGCTGTATCATAGCAAGGAATCTATACAGCACTATAGCAATCTATAGTGCCACTGTTTATGCAGCTAGGTGAATAAAAACATTTTTGCTGGTAACAATAGAATGGAGAGTGTAACGCACTGTTTTCTTTTTCTCATTGACTGCAAAAAAAATAACATTCTGGTCTTTTTACTCTGATGCCATGTAGGTTAATATTATGCGCAACCATCCAAAAGGGGATATGCTTCTTCAGGTTCATGCTCCACAACATTCGTAGAGCACGACCTTACCTCAGACAGGAAGCAGCAAAGGTCCTGATTCAGTCATGTCATCCAATGTCTGAACTACTACAACTCACTGGAGATTGGGCTCACTGCTTCTGCCATCCTGCACCTTCTAACTTAACTACAACCTTACAGCGTGGTTTAAGGTTACAATGTTCCCAAGTTCCCCCGTGTCACCACGCCCTACAGGCCTCCACTACGGAACTAAGGAACGAACCCCGGGATTCATTTAAGCCGGATCCTTCTGGAACAGGATATGGTGGCTCAGTTTGTTCGTCACCTGGTATCTCTTACGCATTATTTGTCTTTCTCCATTACTGTTTGCACTTTGCACTCTAAATATTGTAATAAAATCAATCAGAGTTTAATCAGAGTGCTAATTCCTCATTTTTTTGCCCACCTCTTGAAGTTGTCATGTACGGTAAAAGCATGGTCCTTCTAATCATCCTGTTACACTTACTCCAGACCTTCTGTCTTGATTGTCCCTTAATTGCTGTGCAGGCGTAGTTAGTTGGCCAAAATGATCTTGAAACACCGGTGATTAACTTCTGAGAAGTCAAACAGGGAAATGACTGTGTTCGGGCAGGTGCTGGAAAACCAAGGTAGACATTTTTGTTTATTATTACAAAGTCCATTATTCTGTACCGGACCCAGTACTATGAACTCCGTGTTGTGCTGTATATGAAATGTATATATGCTCTTGTCTATAGATTTTTTTCTATCCCTTCCTTTCTCTGATCATGCCTAAATATTTTGCTGTTACATTTCAGTATCATCTTGTAATTTAAGCCTTTGCGTTAATATGATCATTCATTATATAAAGCTGACTATTAAATCTTAAGCTTTTATAGACAACTCATACCAATTATTGCAGTCAACTTTTATGATATGACATTATTCTATTTTTGGGGAATGCCCACACTCTTCTTACAATGAAAAGCTTATTTTTAAAGATACTGAATTGACATTATTTGAAGAAAAAAATATTTACTCATGAAGCCTTTATTAGCAGTATCAAGTATTTGTAATCTCACCTAAATATATTATAAAGTAAATGTTCATCATTGTGCAAGTATTTCTGGAGAATAGGCTAAGACTGTGTATTGATGTAATTTCCATTTGCTTGCCCTATCCTATTATTTCCAGAAATGTATTTCATGGTGTGATCAACGTCAAGGCCAGTAGGGTAAGCATCTATTTCTAGCTAGCTAGTAAAAAATTAAATTAGAAAACTATCAAAAAGAAATATGTTTAAATTCAAGCAAAAAAGTGGGATTCAAAAATCAAAGATTCCAGCGGCAGCTAAGGTGTCAAACTTTTAAAAACTGTTCAAAGCAAATTCACTGCTAGCATTATGCTTGTTGGATACCAATAAAATGAGTATATACCTTTTTTAAATTATATTTCCCATAACAGGTCAGAGACATAATAGTGTCTCTGACCTGCATTTTCAGGTTCTACAATTGCATTCTTTTCTCCATTCACTCTGCCTGTCTGCCATTTCTTACTAATTGCTTTGAGCTATCACTACCATACTCGCAACAAAGTCTCAACATTGCATCAATTATTCCAGGTCATCATTTTCCCACATCCATTACCTCAAAACAGAGACAGGTGTATTTGTGCAAGGAATAATTGTTCAATTCTTTTATGACATATCTACCTATGGAAACATCATACCAAGAGATTTTTTCGCATTGACCATCAATATTCGTGATGGAGTGTTAGAAAATATTAATTTAATACAGTGAGTAACTAGGTTACTGCCATTCGCGAAGGATGTAATAAAAACAGGCTTTGTTGACCTTTTGTGTGAGGTGAAGACAAAATTATGTTGTGAAACTCAGCACAGGGTTGTGGTAAAAATGCATTTTGGAATTTTGAGAATAACAAACTATATGTTAAACCTCCCATTTTGGACTCGATGTGTAATTTGTTTTCTCCATGTCCATAAACAGTGAGGGGGCTTGGGGGCTTTACAGCACAATGCTAATGTCTCACTTTGATAAAGATTTGGAGTCCCGAGTTTCATGACTTGTGACTTGACTGACTGGACGATTGGTGAGTCAGACTTGGATTCGTATTTGCTATGATATTGAGGAGAACTTAAATAAGTGACATGAGATGCTCAAATCAGGTCTGCTAAGCAGTGGGAAGTGTAGCTGCACCCACCGCACACATCAGCTGGTGAGCTGCAGGGGATTGTGGGCCGGCTGTCACCCAGTTCTGCTCTGGCTCCGATCGATCATACATATGGTGCAGACGATTCTCTTGCTTCCCCGTAGTTAAAACAGTCGCCAATGTCCTGGTTTTCCTGGTAAAGAAACCCAAGCTGTTTAACAGAATTAAAGCCAATTGCATTGACTATAATAGTAAGCTACAACAAGTTTGAATTCAATGCAGTCTAAAATGATTGGGCCCCTTGGTAAAGATGAGCTACAATAGGCTATGAAAATCTAGTTGTCCTTTATCAGCTTCATCTTATAATCAAAATATGAGATGAACCTATATTTAACTGAGGTGAAATTGTTCAAAGAAAAAAATAACTTAATTAATAAGAGTATTTTTCTCAAAAACATGTCACAATTATTGGCACCCCTTCGAATTATTCTGAAGCACATCTAATTGAAGTGTCTTCCCATTGATACATTTTCAAGTTCATTTGAGTATTTAGGGGACTGATTTTGATAATTATGTAGCATCAGTGAAATGACAGACCACTATTCCACTGCTACAGATGTAGCCATACAAAACAAGCTCCTAGACTTTAGCCTTGCGACATTGCAAGGTAATAACCTAATTCATTTAATTCTGATTGTATCAGAGTAGGTGAGTGTCTACAGCTGTCAATCATGCACCAAATCTAATCAACAGCTAATTTATCAATTTGTTCTAGCAGAAATATTTTTAAAAAATGTGAAAAATTATTTTGTTCACTACTTAAATGACAATAGTCCATTTTTATTTTTTATTAATTACAGTGGATATAAAAAGTCTACACACCCCTGTTAAAATGCCAGGTTCTTGTGATGTAAAAGAATGAGACAAAGATAAATCATGTCACAACTTTTTCCACCTTTAATGTGACCCATAACGTGAACAATTCAATTGAAAAACAAACTGAAATCTTTGAGAGGGAAAAATTAAAAATAAAAAAACTCACAATAACCTGGTTGCATAAGTGTCCACACCCTTAAACTAATGCTTTGTTGAAGCACCTTTTGATTTTATTACAGCACTCAGTTTTTCGGGTAGGAGTCTATTAGCATGGCACATCTTGACATGGCAATATTTGCCGACTCTTCTTTGCAAAAGTGTTCCAAAAAGTGAGCCCAGACCTGGATTCAGGTCTGGGCTCTGGCTGGGCCATTCCAAACAATAATCTTCTTCTGATGAAGCCATGCTTTTGTGGATTTGGATGTGTGCTTTGGGTCGTTGTCGTGCTGAAAACTTCCTCTTCATCTTCAGCTTCCTAACGGAAGCCTGAAGGTTTTGTGCCAAAATTGCCTGGTATTTGGAACTGTTCATAATTCCCTCCACCCTGACTAAGGCCCCGGTTCCAGCTGAAGAAAAACAGCCCCAAAGCATGATGCTGCCACCACCATGCTTCACTGTGGGTATGGTGTTCTTCAGGTGATGTGCAGTGTTGTTTTTGCGCCAAACATACCTTTTGGAATTATGACCAAATGTTTAACCTTGATTTCATCAGACCATAACACATTTTCCCATGTGCTTTTGGGGGACTTGATGTTTGTTTTTGCAAACTTCAGCCGGGCTTGGATGTTTTACTTTGTAAGAAAAGGCTTCCGTCTTGCCACCCTACCCCATAGCCCATTCATATGAAGAATACAGGAGATTGTTGTCACATGTAGCAAACAGCCAGTACTTGCCAGAAATTCCTGCAGTTCCTTGAATGTTGCTGTAGGCCTCTTGGAAGCCTCCCTGATCAGTTTTCTTCTCATCTTTTCATCAGTTTTTGAGGGACGTCCAGTTCTTGGTAATGTCTCTGTTGTGCAATATTTTCTCCACTTGATGATGACTGTCTTCACTGTGTTCCATGGTATATCTAATGCTCTGGAAATTCTTTTGTACCCTTCTCCTGACTGGTATTTTTCAACAATGAGATTCCTGCGGACCATGGCCTTTGCTCTGAGATGCAACTAAGAAAATGTCAAGAAAATCCTACTAGAACAGCTGAACTTTATTTGTGATTAATCAGAGTCACTTTAAATGATGGCAGGTGTGTAATGACTTCTATTTAACATGAGTTTGAATGTGATTGGTTAATTCTGAACACAGCCACATCCCCAGTTATAAGAGGGTGTTCACCCTTATGCAACCAGTTTATTGTAAGGTTTTTATTTTTAATTTTTCCCCCTTGAAAATTTCAGTTTGTTTTTCAATTGAATTGTTCACATTATAGGTCACATTAAAAGTGGAAAAAGTTCTGACATGATTTATCTTTGTCTCATTCTTTTACATCACAAAAACCTGGCATTTTAACAGGGGTGTGTAGACTTTTTATATCCACTGTAGAATAAACATGTACATGACTGCCTACCTGTACATGAATGCACACAAAATGACACACTTTCGTCATTTGCAACAGACTACTGGACTTAGACTTTAAAAAGGATACACCAACTAAATTAGAATACAGCGGAATATTAGCAGAAATATACAGAACACCAACAGTAATGTAATTGCTGACAACAAGAACTATTATTTTATAATATGATTGTCCACAATAAAGAATAGGTATTTCTCCACTGACATCCATCAGCTAATGCAAAATAAAAACATCAGTATATTAAACAGACAATCTCCACATGGAGACATGGTACAGCCAAAATATGCCCAGGGCTACCCCCATGAGTCATGAAAACTCCTATACTTACTTCCAGTCTGGCCTTTATTAGCACCGACACCAGATTTAAAGATAAGTACTTGCCCCGCCCCCAGTGAACCTATGGAATTGTTTTAGAGTGGTTTGATATGGAGGTTTATGACTCAAACGGTTCTTGAAAATATTAAAATATAATTGTTTGAAATTTAAGTGAAATAACTGCAAGACTGTACAGCTATTGTGCATAAAAACACAAACTTTGCCACCTTACCCTCGGAAACCACCCCCCTTTCATTTTTGTGACAGGCCCTTTTTAGAAAACACCCGCAGACGACAGATTGAAATTGTATGGAACTCCTGCTGCGAAATTCAAAGCCATAAATGAAGACCAGTGTTCCCCAGGCCTTTACAGATGATGTAACCTGACTTGGAGCTCAAACGGTTGGAGAATAACAGGCGTTTATATGACTTCTGTCTTTTCCAAAACAGTGGATAATTTTTTTCCCCTTTTTCTATATGTACCTAGCTTATGATTACTGTTATTTTCAGTAAAACAATTCTGTTCAGTTATGAGGCAATCAATGATAAATGGAGGTCAATAATAAATGAAGCCAAAAAAATGATAAATGAAGCAATCAATGATAAATGAAGCCAAAAAACACTAAATATGGTAAAGCGGTAATGTCGATTAGTTGGAATAAATCAATGCGATCAATTTTGAATTGATGCACTGATATTTAATTCATATTTGAGGATATTCCTTTTCTGTGCCAAATAAATTCTGATGGAGCTTAGGAATAGGGCCTCTCTGAAATGGATATGTGAGGTTACCTTTTTGTGCCCCTCCCCTCCCGGGGTGTATTTTTCTGTGTGTGCGCGTGTATAATATGTAGTATAAGGTATATGTGTCCGTAACTGAGCTGAGACATAAATGAGTATATACCACTACCAGATTGGGGGGGACAAAATATAACTAGTAATATGTATATACAGTACAGTGCAAAAGTATTTAGCACCTGAAAGTTAAACAAAAGCCATTTATTTTGATAGTAAGTGTTTTTGTAAAAATGTATATATCTATATATCTATCTATATATACAGCTCCGGAAAAAATTAAGAGACCACTGCACCTTTTTCTTTCCTTTCCAATAAAGTTGAAAAGGAATGTTTTGAGTGAGGAACAGAAGCGTTCAATTTGCAGTGGTCTCTTAGTTTTAATCCTTCTGTTGCTCAGTCAAATCCTTCCTTTTTGACCTTTTTGGAAAGGAAAGAAAACGGTGCAGTGGTCTCTTAATTTTTTCCAGAGCTGTATATATATATATATATATATATATATATATATATATATATAATGTATTTTATATATATATAATACATAATAGGCCTTTTTTTTACAATTAAACGGTTACTACCCAAATAAATAATGTTAGTTTGAATTTCAGGTACCTAAGACATTTGCACAGTAATGTATTTATGAATAGAACTTTCTATTCTATCTTTCTATAGATTCTATCTATCTTCAAGTGTCATGCTCCAACTGAAGGCATACAGCGCAACTTAAAAAATGACTGATGTCCTTGATACGACATTACAACCCTGTTCATGCAAAAATCACATGAGCAAAATGACCAAAACTATTTCTTATGGTGAACTTGAAAAATGAAAAGTCAATCAGCAGTAATATGCGCAATCAACGACATGTTTTGTACACTCTGGTAGCCTCACTCTGCTGGTAAAATAATAAAAAAAAATTCTGATTGACCTAGCAAATTACATTGGTTGTCGCTCAACTAATAAACCCGATGATTTGTCATTGTGAAAGCCATTTTACTAGCATTTGAATATTGGTGGTACTGCAAAGATACACAAATACAGTATAGACTACTGCTGGAAAAGGCTGTGCTCTGTTTGCACAGCTACTGACTTGGAAATCAACTGGATGAACTTTGACATGGTTAGACTGACAGGTTAATGAAGGAGAGGAGGCATCAATTCAGTTGAAAAAGTTAAGTCCAGGATCATGTATTGTGCGCTTAAAACCTTAGAAAGCATTAAACCTAGAAAATACCCTACCCTGGATAAAATACCAGTGTCTGAGTACCCAATGCTGGATGTAGCAGCAGTATCTGGTTACCCTACCCTGGATACAATACCAGTGTCTGAGTACCCAACGCTGGATGCAGTAGCAGTATCTGGTTACCCTACCCTGGATAAAATACCAGTGTCTGAGTACCCAACGCTGGATGCAGTAGCAGTATCTGGTTATCCTACCATGGATACTATACCAGTGTCTGAGTACCCAACGCTGGATGCAGTAGCAGTATCTGGTTACCCTACCCTGGATAAAATACCAGTGTCTGAGTACCCAACGCTGGATGCAGTAGCAGTATCTGGTTACCC
>JACXGI010012400.1:0-22865 GCA_016801175.1 Esox masquinongy | reverse complement strand
GGGGGGGGGGGGGGGGGGGGGGGGGGGGGGGGGGGGGGGGGGGGCTGTGGTCCACTCAGAGAAGGAAGTGAAGGCAGGCCGCCTGCCTGGGGGGAAAAGGCAGTGATGTCAAAGTCAGTTGTCTCTGTGGGCCGCATTGTGACTTTATCGAGGTCCGCGCTCCCCCCAGCCACGTGGAACGTTCATCAGCTATCAGACATTTATCATATTATAGTAAAGCATTGTGATGTTGAAGCATTGAAGAGGGGATTGACTTATAGAGAGTGATGTATAATGCTACAGTGTACTGAGTGTTAGTGTTGGAAGGACGCCTTGTTAAGTAACTTGATTAGATAGTCTTACGTAGGCCGAAGGCGACTAATGTATTGTGTTACTCAGTGGTAGATGCGGTTACTACACAGTCAGTGGATTAGATGTCAGGATAAAGTTGGTTGATACAACTTCATAAAAGTTAATCAAGGCTTATGATGACAATAAAAGCGGATTACTGGGTTGTCCAAACATTGGATAGGATAGCTGGGATAGTCTGAGTCTATGCTGCTTTTTGGGCTAAAATGTAACTTACTGGCTGGAATACCTTTTTAGCCTGGCTCACTGGAATACCTTTTTAGCCTGGCTGAATGGAATACCTTTTTAGCCTGGCTCACTGGAATACCTTTTTAGCCTGGCTCACTGGAATACCTTTTTAGCCTGGCTGAATGGAATACCTTTTTAGCCTGGCTGACTGGGTTGTTGGAAATGCATTGAGATGGGCTTCTAAATAGGCTGAGCTTTTGATTGGTTCCGTAAAATCTTTTTTGTTTTTCACTCAGTAAAAAAAGCTCCATTAACAGCACATCATGCCAACAACTTCAAAATAGCAATATTAGTCTCTGGAGTCAGGACTACATTTGAGTTAGGTGTTAGTCTGACTGGAACACCTTTGCCTTTTATTAAAGTATGTTTCAAATATGCTCCTTTTCCCAAATGTAGCCTAGGAGTTCTACTCCAAGAGGAAGAAGAAAACATGTTCCCACACGTAACAGACCTAGGAATCAGCTGGGTAGCGTCTCGTTTTGAGAGAGAATGAGTTTGACTGTGCCCTTCATGTGGCTGTAGGTTTGAGAAGGGCCGTATCTACACCTACATCGGAGAGGTGGTGGTGTCGGTTAACCCCTACCGTGCCATGAACATCTATGGGCGAGACACCATCGAGCAGTACAAGGGCCGGGAGCTGTACGAGCGGCCGCCACATCTCTTTGCCATCGCGGACGCGGCCTACAAGGCCATGAAGCGGAGGAACAAGGACACCTGCATCGTCATCTCGGGTAATGGCGGAAGCCCGGCGTCTAAAGGCCCAGCCAATCACACAGCTCTGGTTCACCAATTTGGTCGTCAAGTGAATGCAACATAGAAATGTGTTACATTATTTGCCCTGTTATAGCACATTGAGATCTACATAAGTATGTTCACACATCCGCCGTGTGCTGGATGTGTAGCTAGAAAAACCCTAGCGTAACAAAGCCACTTGGATGCTGTGCTGTGCTATTTTTGCTACATTTTCTATGGGCCAATCTCCCTAGCAATTTGAGTTTCAGCCAATGAGTTTCAGCTCCTTGCCATTTGAGTGACAGCTAGCATGTTGCTGACACAGAGAGACCACAATGGTGTCATGCACATATCTCCACCGAAATGATGTGTGCAATTTTCAGGGACCCGTTTTGTCTTTCAGAACTACCAGCCAAAGAACATTAAAATAATTTATAAGAAGTACATACATGTAACACTTGTTCAGTTTAATTTCAGTTTTGGAATGAAAATGTCTTTAAATTTGAAACACTGTTCACTGCTGATGTAATGTCTGACCTTTACTGTTCTGTCTGGGGTAACACGAGTTTGTCATTTTAAGTGGAGAGCCTTTTACGGTAATCCATATGACTATCAAAATAGCAAGTCTGAGTTTGCTTTTCTCTGAAAAAAAAAACCCACAGTGGAAGTGGCCACAAGCTGTGACAGCATGGTGAAACTATTTGGTTGATAAAGCGCCACTTAGTGGTGAAAAGGGGGAATAGTCTCTCTCTTCTGTCTCTAAAGGCATAAAACCCCAAACTGTCAACAGGATTCACCACGTTAGAAAAACACAATCTTTTTTTAATTCCAGGGGAGAGTGGAGCCGGAAAGACAGAAGCCAGCAAATACATCATGCAATACATTGCTGCCATCACAAACCCCGGCCAAAGAGCTGAGGTTGAAAGGTGAGACATTGGTACATTCTTCTGTGAGATGATGTCGTTTGAACCTCATCCGAATGACCTGACAGGTGTTGCTTACCATTTGATGAAATACATATTGCATTAGAACCTGCGCTATGAGCTTATAACGATACAGCAGAGGGGTTAAAGGTTATAGCAGGACCATAACCGGTGATGTGTGTTTGGTGCAGAGAGCCACCACTCTATGGAAGACCCTACGGGACATATGGAATGCAATGCCACTGACATTCAGCAGGTCAATGTGCTGTATGAATCCCTATAGGCCTAATTTTCTGCGGCAAACGTTCAGGCACAGTACAACGTTCAGTATAAACGGGAATGACAGGTGGGCAGTCCTGCCAGTCTTGTATGTGTATCTCCTATCTGGTCATCACTAATTACTGCCTCCTTGTCTTTCACAATGGCAGTAAGCCAAAGGTCAAAGCTCAGCTTTATGAATGCTTTATAACCCCTGTATGACACGCATATGGCTTATGGCATATGCTTCCAATGAAATCCCACCGATAAGGCTTTTTATTGCTGAACATATTGCATCTGACCTGCTACGTATTCCCAGAAGATCCAACCGAGTAAAACGCTATGTGGTATTTTAAGACTGGGGGTATATCACGTCAAGTTCATAAGCCTGCAAGCCCCTATAAGGTCTCATTGCAGCGGCAGCAGGGGTCGTGCACTGATCAGATGTAATGGATGCTGTGTGTGAACTGCAGCGCTTCAGTCTGTGGGCTCTGGCAGCACTGAAGTGTCTGGCTGAGGATCCTGTAGTTTGACCCGGCGCTACGCAGCATGAGTCCCCAGTGATAACCTGTCCCTACTAAGTAGAGTTGGAATACACTCTCAACTAGACCCACAGCCAAACAGATCTAGCCCCATAAGGGCTAGACAGGGATCTGAATAATTACTGTCCTACTGAATCCAGCTCCCACTGGTGTGTACTGTTTGTTAGCTCTACAGGCTAAGGATCAGCACATCTAACCATAGTGTCAATTGATAGGAGCCTGGGGAGCTGTTAGCAGCACTGAGCAGATGTTACCTCTCTCCAGGGTGAAAAACATGCTGCTGAAATCCAACTGTGTCCTGGAGGCCTTTGGCAACGCCAAGACCAACCGCAATGACAACTCCAGCCGCTTCGGCAAGTACATGGACATCAACTTTGACTTCAAGGGAGATCCCATCGGAGGCCACATCAACAACTACCTGCTGGAGAAGGTGGGGTGTGCTAGGGAGTATTTACTCTCATTGAGAAGCCATGTTCTAAATGAAGGGTGAATGATGTCTCACCGTGTCTGACTCATGCCATCTGCTTGTCCTCCAGTCCAGAGTTATCTTCCAGCAAGAGGGGGAGAGAAGCTTCCACTCATTCTACCAGGTGAGAGTGTGTGGGAGGAAACGTGTGTGTGTGTGTGTGTGTGTGTGTGTGTGTGTGTGTGTGTGTGTGTGTGTGTTCACACCAGACTGAGGCTACCATAAGCTGGTAAAAACCAACCAGCTGGGGCTAGGAGTTTGTTTATCATACAAGCAGGGTGATGTAATAGCTATTACTGTTACATGCTGTCATTTAGAAATACAGTAAATACAAATTATTTATTGTTGCTTTATATTACTGTGTAGTTATAGGTTTATGAGTTTACATTCTGAACAGTCTTTACGGTGTGTCACTAAAACACCTCATTGTCACTCTCTTCGTTGTCTTCAGCTGGTTAAAGGAGGTCCCGAGTCCCTCTTGCGGTCCCTGCATGTCTCCAAGGACCCCACAGCTTACAATTACATCAGGGTGGGAGGCCAGGTCAAGGTACTGTTGTTTAATGCAGAAACGTCTGATTTGACCCTCGGCTTTGTACACACAATCACTGTCATTATCAATGTAACCATCATACTGTTTTTGTGCTAACACTGTTTTCACTGGAGTAAACAAACAAAGTACATGATTAGCAGATATACACAGATCTTGACATTTTTCACCACAATCAGCAGTGTTTAATGCTGATGCTTTATATTAAATATCACAATTGGCAGCTGTTGTGTAAACAAAAAACAATGTATTCTGCACTAGATGCTCAGGGGGTGACAGCGATGTCACGATTCAGTTTTTCTGATGCGTGTCATACTTTGTGCAATTGTGAGAGGTGTTTAATTCTAGCCATTCACAAATTTTATAATTAACCCTTTAGAAGCCATGTGTGACAAAATCTGATTTATTTTGAGAATTCTCAGTAATCTACAGCAGCGGACTAGAATTATATTGTAGTCCAAAGTGTTAAAGTGTATATTTCTATTCTGCTTTCTGGGATGTCGTGGAACACATCAGAAATAGGCCCTAACAGTTGAAGTGGTTGTACATGGTGTGCGTTGCTCCTATATTTAGAAGAACAGTTCCAGCCCTACACCCACTGTGCCGTCTTGGAAGACATCTTGTGGTCATTTCTTAATTCTTACTCCATGTTAGGAATTACACCATTGTTGCCAAAATGAGGAACCTGTGTAACTACTTGGCCAGTCTTGGCCTAATCGCAGGGGATTTCAAAGTTGAGGCACGCCAAAGAAGTTCAGATGAGCCACGAATGAAACTAGAAAGCAGTCATCAATATTTTTTGTTTCATGATAAGTCAAACTGTAAAACCCAAGTCAAGCTGTTCTCTAATAATCAATACATACTGTATATCAATGGTAAATAGATGTTATATACATTATTTCACAACATTGTCATTTCTTCCCATTTTCCACACAGCCAGTTGCTAAATTTGCAACTGGCTGTACACTGTAAAAGAAAATCCCCAAAATGTACGGTAAAAGTCTAGCACAGGTGACAGAAAAAAAAACTGTCAAGCAACAAAATATTGTAAGAAAAAAATACATAATATTTACTGTTCCTCAAGTGAAGTATGTTTCTGCAATTTAATAGCAATAACCCTTATTCTCAACTAAAATCTTCTGGCCAGTATTGGAAGCCAAAGACGGTGTGCAAATACCTCTCTTCAGACTTTTTGTTTGTAATATTGGGATCAACATATGTAAAGTAATTGAAAATATCTAGCTCTTTACAGTGTCTGTCTGTGACAAGACCAGGAAACAGAAAGTGTATATAAAGGTCCATAGCAGCTCACACCAAACAGAATTCTCTCATGTGGTTGGCACACAACATACCCCCTAAACAATTCCCAAGCGCAACACTGGCCAAAAACAACAGACTGACCCAAAACACAACTCACTGACATCTTCCTAACAGTCACGACAAACATGAACAGTAACGGATTTAAATCCGCAAAGCATACCGGGATACCTATAACAAAAACTGCTGGGTTTTTTATAGATTTATTTTTGTTAAAAAGGGATTTATTTCTCTAAAAAGGTTTTCAAAAAACAGACAGTGTGTTCTTATTATGTTTATGTTTTACAGCACAAAAATTAAATGTAGGTTTATCTTTAATTTTAGCAGCATCCTACCGTTATTCGGAAATACAGAAAATAACATGTAAAATATAAAGCAAATAACTGTAAAATAACGTTTTAGTGTACATAACGTTAAATTAGTGTGCGGTATGCTAGATAGAGAAAGCGGCCTTACTAATTTGCTTACTAGCAGGAATACTGTAATCAAAACATGTCGCTATATAATGTTAAAACGTAGACCTGTAAAATAGCATTCTTAGCAGTCATGAGGACAAAGATTCAACAGGAGCCGGGCAGATTTACATGCTAGATGATTTTCCCTGCATAGCGCTGGCAATGATATATTAAGCCTGCAATATTAATATTTAGTTATGCAGACATTCTGAGTATAAGTATATATAGTATTAAATCAAAAAACGCCAGTTAATATACACGAGTTGACGGGAGCAAGAGCGAATCTTGGCTAGACCCTCACCGCAAAAAATGAATGATTTTGCCCCTTCATATTATAGGTAGCCAATTGATTATTTAGAAACCAAGAATTAATAGCTTATTTTTAGGTAATAATGCGGTTTATTTCATTTTATCACATCATACACTCGTGTAGTTGTAGTAAGTCGGCCCGCAATTGACAGCGAATAAGATATAGATCAAACATCGCATGTTAAGTATAGCACGTTGACCGATCCACTGTCTCCTCAACGATTTCATTATTGCTAATGCTAAACCATCCGCTTCCACCACCATCAGTGAAACCAACATCTTGTGCCGTTGCTAAACAGTTTATCCACTGACAGTTAGCCAGGCTGCACATGGAGACGCGAACTCGCGATCCTTTGCTTCGTGCATGTTACCGCCTTTGTCAACCTTCCAAATGTTTGAGATAACAAAAAATACCTCTTTGTATAGCTCATTGTCAACGTGGTGCTGTTTAACAGTTATGCTTCCTCCGCTGTCTGTCCGCTCCCATGGTGGGGCGCACAGTGGGCGCGAACCCGTGGCCTTTTGCTTCGCAACACACGTGACCGCCCTTGACACTGTTCCAACCCTTTGAACTATATAAAAGGTAGTTATTTAACAAATCGGCAAAATTTAAAGTTAACATTCTATTCATAGTATTCCATATAAGGTAAACAGATTCTAAGTGACGTCACATACTGTTCTGGAGGCTAGGACCATTATGTCCATTGTTTAACACAGGCTGAAACGACATACATTTTTAACGATAAAGCTGTAAATAATAAATAATGTCGTAAACATTCTTAGACAGAAGGCATCGTTTTGACACTTTACAACTAGTTACGGAGTTTCTTGCACCAGTGATCAGTATTAAGCAAGCAACTATGTCACGAAACTTACCATGATTTGCTAAGCATGCTAACTCTGTTAAGCCAGCAACTCAAAAGGGATGAGGGTAAACAATGCAGCATACACATTTAAATATATTACGCCAGTGAGATAGCTAGCTAGCTAGCTACTGTTGGTTAGGTTGCTGCAAGCTAACATTATTAGGTTTGCTCACCGGTTCTCACGATGCCAGCAGCTTGTTGTTTCCCCAACGCAGAAACGTGTCAGCTGCTATAGCCCACACTGTCCACAGTTGATCTACAGACGGATTTCGGACAGCGTTCGATCTTAATTTAGTGGCAGCATGTGAAAAAAAAAACATTGAGTGATTACAATTTCTTAAATTATTATAGTGTTGTGAAAATACAATGTTAACTTTGTCATTTACTAATCCTAAAGAATTGAAGATTCATGTTTAATTGATTTTTTGTTTTTCTGTTTTGTATTTGTAATTTTAAGTAATTTGTAGATTTTACTTTTCACACAGATTTTAATGAATTATATCAAGTATGTCAAGTATATATGGGCTGAAATTGCTGCACAAGCGGCTTTACTTCAGATTATATTTAACGTGTTTCTCTGTGAAATGAGGGGTGACACTTTTCTGTTGTTGACAGTTTGATGGACTTTCTCCTTCTTCCTGTTGGCTTTCTCCCTGTCCCAGTCATCCATCAATGACACTGCTGATTTCAAAGCAGTGGCAGACGCCATGAAGGTGATTGGCTTCACAGCAGAGGAGATCCAGACAGTGTACAAGATCCTGGCCTCAATCCTGCACCTGGTAATGCCACCTACTACCTCCTAACCCTCTAGATTTGCCTGACTTCCCTGGAGGCTTGGCATAGGTTAAATTTGAACATGGTCAAATGTAGACCCAGCAATGTGGCATTGCAGTGCAGGGGTTCCCAACCCGGGTACTAGGGCCACTGTGGGTGCATGGCCTTTCCACAAGGGGTACTTCAGAAGACTCGTAAGACCATAGGCTTACTGGTAAAATGAATGTGAGGGGCAGAGCAAAATGAGGTTAATGATACACTAACTGAAAAAAGATTTGGAAGCTCCGCTGTAGGTTTCTTCTGGTGTTAACCAAAACAGATTTTAATTGAGACAGTCCAGCCCATATTTGTCATGTTTTCCCACTGTCAGCCTACAGGCTTTTACTTTGCGGTTTACTTGTATTCACCTCCATGTTACCTCCGCCAGGGGAACCTGAGGTTTGGTGTGGATGGGGACACCACGCTGATCGAGAACCCCAAGGTGGTGGAGCTGATCGGGGGTCTGCTGGCCACCAAGGAGGAGAACGTGGAGAAGGCCCTGCTCTTCCGCACTGTGGCCACTGGCCGTGACGTCATTGACAAGCAGCACACGGCCCAGGAGGCCAGCTACGGCCGGGACGCCTTGGCTAAGGTAGCTAATGGTCGTATACTATGTTCGCTGATTCCAAGTGGCTAAATCTCAATGCTAATGATAATCATCAAAATGGGTTTAAAGGGGCCCATTTTTGATGATTTAGATTTAGTAGGCCTCCTGAGGTATTGATGTAACCAGTGGAAGATGTGAAGATTTCAGTATGAAACAGCAAGAAGTGTATGTAGGTTTCAGATTCACCCTGCTGTCCCCTAACTTTTCGTATCTGCCTTGGTTTTTGGACCTGCAGGCTATGTACGAAAGGATGTTCTGCTGGATCGTGGGAAGGATCAATGATGTAATTGAAGTGAAGAACTATGATGCCAAAGTCCACGGAAAGAACACTGTCATTGGCGTGCTGGACATCTACGGCTTTGAGATCTTTCAGAACAACAGGTTAGGGGGCCATGTCCACTAGAAATATTTCAAGGTCTTTTTTTCTGTGTTTTAGGGGCACAAAATCAGATTAAACCTTGTTGGATTGATTGCTTCATTTTCCTCTGAGTTTTTCCAACTCTTCCCTCTACTGTTTGTAGAGTTGTAGCATTTTTTTTCCCTGTTGCATCTATAAGAATGCGACTGTTTGATCTGTATTTAATGCAATGTATTGACCGTTAAATCTCAAGAAAGAGGTACAATAACTTTATTTTAATGACTTTAGAAGTCTATTTTTATAATGTTTTGCATGTAACAAATCATTATTCACGTAGACTTTATATTAAATTATGCCTGCACATAGACTCAGAGATTTATTTTCTTTATTGTGTCACAAGTATTTTTATAAAATCCTGCTATATAAAAAAATAGAAGTAGCTTCATACACTAACAAAGGACATCTTACAATACATTTAATATGTGAATTTCACACCAAAAGTAAGGTAATTGCTATCATTCTTATTGATTTTAAAATGATAGAAGTTTAGAACGTCTTCATCAATTTTCCAGGAGCTGCATTCATTACAATTAGTTTTTCCCCTTTTAACAATTTTGATTACCGTTTTGTGCCTTTTTGAAATATCTCAATATAGAATGTACTCCAGTGTTAGAATGTCTATTTATGCTATCCCTCAAAAGGAAAAACACAAATTTAACACACGTTTATTGTCAATCTCTTTATATAACACTATATAATAAGTGGTTTAGTTCAATTTTAACCGCTGTCACAGCTATTCCCTTACCCTCTCATTCCCTGTCTGTCGGTCTGTCTGTCAGCTTTGAACAGTTCTGTATCAACTACTGTAATGAGAAGTTGCAGCAGCTCTTCATCCAGCTGGTGCTGACACAGGAACAGGAAGAATACCAGCGCGAGGGGATCCCCTGGAAACACGTACGGCAACCTCTTGGTTCCACATCACTTCTTGCCTACGGAGGCATTGTCACATTGCCTCAAGTCACTGTCCTTCCGTATTCCGAATAGGAACGTCTTCCACCCGGTTCTGGTTTTAGTTGTAATGGCATCTCCCTTTTTGCCAACACAGATTGACTACTTCAACAACCAGATCATTGTGGACCTGGTGGAGCTGCAACACAAGGGCATCTTTTCTGTGCTGGACGAGGCCTGTATGAACGTGGGCAAAGTCACCGACGAGGTCTTCCTCCAGGGACTCAACAGCAAGCTGGCCAAGCACGCCCACTACACCAGCCGCAAGGTACAGTGGAAATCACTAAAAATCAGGTGAAATTTGTGAGTTTAGTTTGATTTAATTTCCCAAATTAACTGAATGGAAAGGATCAAGGTCTGCCTTATGAGTAAACAGTTGGTGCTGTAGCTCGTTTACAATGAAAGAAAAAAGACAAAAACAAGCAGCCTGGTGCTTTGGACGAGTCACTGTTTCACAGATGTCGCCTCTGGAGTTTTGGGAGGGCCTATTTGGCCAATAGACTTGTCCCATATCTTTCTACGAGAGAGGGTTGGAGCTCTGCGTTCCTTTGCTGATTGGTGTAGACCCAGAACTCCTTGAATGTCTGACCAAATATGCAAGATCTTAGTTCTTTGTTAACCAGATGTTGTCACCCAAGGCTTGACACACTGATGGACGTCTTACATTCATGTGGAGCAGTGGCACTTTAGGACGACTTTGCCATACTACGTAAAGCATTTACCTCAACAACCAATACCAGAGATTTTTTTTGACAATAAAGTATACATTATAATATGGTTAGTTTCCACAATGAACTCCATCACATCCTGTTTCATGTCTGACTGGCAGCAAAGCCATTGCACATCACTAGACTGGGATAAACTAATTTACCAGCTCACCTGACCACTGTGTGACTCGTGGCTCAGAAGGTGGCGTTGGGGAGGCTGGCGGCAATAACAGTAGTGTTTCACCCAGTAGACCACCAGGGGGCGACAGGCATCAGCAAAACAAGTGCTACACTATCTGACACAACACTTTGCCCTGGGTGATGTCACTGTCAGCCAATCAGAGTCACTAAAGAATGTGACTTGCTGCGCTGGCAATGGCACAGATGAGGGAGCGAGGGAGGTGCGAGGCCATCAATCTGTCACTGTGAACTGTGCAACTTGGTGAAGTGGCCCGTCCCTTTCCGTCACAAGACTGAAGCACTGGGACACCTCCCCTTGCCAGGCTGTGGCCAAGATACTCCCTACATTGATTTGCTGCCAATTAACAATAATTTTAGAATCCTACGGCCTCCGATGTCAGTAAGTGCTTTCCGAGGGAAAGACTGAAATGGGGAAAGCATCCATTTCCTGTAATTCCCCTTGGTCCTGGAACGATTGTGTATTGTATTTAGACGCAGACATCGTCCTGATGAACTCTTGCCAGGTCCCCGTCTCAAAACAAGCTCCTAACCGCTTTCTCTTTATTAACCTCAAGAAGGTTCTTTTCCTGTTAAAAATAAAACAGGATAAATAAAAAGTGAGACCAGAGAGAGACTGATGGAGAAGGAAGCGAATCCTAACCAGTTAACATGTTTTCAGATTGAGGGGAGAGGAGGAGAGAGGGGAGGTGAGAGGAGAAGGAGGACAGAGGGGAGGTGCTATATATAGAGATTGTAACAGTAGCTACCAGACTGTTTTCCTGTCAGCATCACTCCGTCAGTGTTGTGTCGTCACCCTAGATGTCTCTCAATAACCTGTGCCTTGTGCAATGCTATTATTCCAGATCTCCTTTAGTCAACCACATAGCGATGTAGACCGCACGTCACCGCAAGGAAATAAAGTGATCAATACATCTATGCATCTAGTCAAGACATTGATTTGGTCGAGGCTGAGTCCTGCCAAGCAGATGGCTGTCATGCTTTATGCGTGTGTGCATTTGTGTGTGCATTTGTGTGTGTGTGTGTGTGTGTGTGTGTGCGTGTCCGTGCACAGCCCTCTGCAGAGATAACACACCAAGCTCTAGACTAACATCGGCCAACATACACAGTCCCCATAGATTCCAGTGGAGAAGATTGAGGGGCATAGGGAGATAAGAATGCTAACGCCAAGTTAAAATGATTACCTGCATTTCTGTTTCCGTAGTGCTATCAGCTCCAATCTGGTTCCACATACTACCGATGCCCTGCAAGGATGCCAAATCCTTACCTTAAAGATGCTTTACAGATGCCTTACTCTGGTGCTGTTATCAGTAAATGAATCTCAGTGGTTACTTTTAAAAGGGGGATTTATTGCGGGGGAGAAACAGAAAAATGCTCTGAGGCTCGTCCTTGGTGCTTTGGGAGGATACATCTTTTGATTCCCAGATTCTCCTCACTTCATGCCCCAAACTCTACAAACCGCTCTGCTCGAAAAGTTTTCTTGTTCATGGCAGCCAGGTTCAGTGGGCACAGACTGCACGCTTGAAAGACCTCAGGCAGTTTTTTTTTTTTTTTTTTTTGTTTGCACATTGCAGTTCTTGTTGGAAAGATGGTGTGGGGATTGGGATGTGAGGGGGAGCGGGGGGGGTCTGAGAAATGGAGACAGACGGGGCAAGGTGGAGGGGGAGGGCGTGTCACAGAAGGAGAGAGGGGGGGGGGAGATCGGTATAGGCAAATTGAGAGGGGGTGCGAACGATGTGTTATGGGAGGGCGGGGGTGCGAAAGAGCAAGAGGAGCAACACTTTTAGCCGGGGATTAGCCCGTTATGAACTGTCTGTCAGTACTAATGTTCTCACCCTCTTTATAAAGAAGTCTTGGAGCTGTGACATCACGTTTCTCTGTGTTCTCTTAGCTCACTTCAACGAAATGAGCATGCTGTAAACGCGCGCACATGCGCGTGCACACACCTGACACTCCAGATAATAAAGAGGAAATGATGAAGCACCTTGATCACTGGCGGAATCATAAGACTCATATTGACTTTAAAAGCTCCTCCAGATCTAGAGGCGTGTTAGGTTTTTTTTCCTCTGTGAGCATCTGGTGGAAATATCCCTATTATTGGTTTTGGGTCTCGTCGGAGCTGTTATGCACTAATCAGGGAGGCGTTAGGACCTCTGTTGTTTACATAGGCTCCTGACTTAGATCAAACCACTGGACCTAATTGATTTAACAGGACTCTGAAGGACCAGGATGTTAGACAGAACATTTCTTTTGCCTCCGTGGCTTGTCAGTGCTGGTCCCGTACTGAACTGTAGAACAGAGCTTTGAAGTTGAGTTAGAAAGAGACTGCACTTTGCTAGATGGTAATCACTAGCCACATACTTCAGGAACTGCCTGTTTCAATGCCGAACTGCCTGTTTCAGTGCCAAACTCCCCTTTTCAGTCTCCAAATTTATTCTGTGAATCGTGTGCCTTCTGTTATGCATGTCATGGCGTCCTGCTTAATGCCTTTTGAGGGGTTCTGTTCTGTTCTGCTGGGGTGGTTCTCCTCCTCCACTAGATGGGTGGCTGGGTGTCCTCTGCTGGGGTGGTTCTCCTCCTCCACTAGATGGGTGGCTGGGTGTCCTCTGCTGGGGTGGTTCTCCTCCTCCACTAGATGGGTGGCTGGGTGTCCTCTGCTGGGGTGGTTCTCCTCCTCTACTAGATGGGTGGCTGTGTGTCCTCTGCTGGGGAGGTTCTCCTCCTCCACAAGATGGGTGGCTGTGCGTCCTTTGCTTTCCTTTCCCAGGTGGCTGTGACCCTGCCAACTGTTGTTTTACTGCGTTAATTATTTGCTGACATAAGACTTCCTGCTGGGAGCAGACCTAAGGGCAGGTTCTACACCTCCCCTCCCCTCCCTATATCTCTTTACACACACACACACACACACACACACACACACACACACACACACACACACACACACCTTTCCCCTCTCCCTCAATCTCCCTTCTCACTCTACTTCCTACCCACAGATCCAGCAGACTGCACATGCTCAGTACAGTTGCAGAATGAGAGTGTGTGCGTGCGCGCGCAAGCAGTGGCAGGTTGCTGTTAAGTGATTAGCCTTTGATCTAGCATGTGGTGGGGATGCTAATGGCCTGACTGTTGATTAGCCTTGGTGTGTTCACATCACTACGCCAAACAAGGACAGGAAAGACGGACAGGAAGGACGTCTTGAGTTGTCTTATGGTACACGTCTGGGAGACAGCGAGAGAGCTTCAAAGCAAGTGCTCCGCTTACGGTACAATGGCTTTTTCCCCATAGAGATGGATGGAGGCCTATGTCCATTCTATCTAGGCTGTTACTTAGTCGGATGTAACAGCCTTTAGCATCACCATTAGGGGCTTACACTGTTTGTAAATGAGTCACCTAGATGGGACTTCAGGTGTTACAGAAGGATCACTTGACCTGTGGATCACATGACCTGTGGATGGGTCATCCAACCGGGTTATCTTCAGCATTGTTGCGGTTGCCAGTTTTCTGTCTATGCTAGCTATAGGCAGGCTGCCTGGTCGTACACTAAACTTGCATTCAAGGCTGTCAGTAAATACTAATCGGTTGGTAACGGACCTGCTTTGTGAAATAAAGATCAAATAAGGCAGTGAGTGCCTCCTCTCTAGGGCTTTTACTGTTTTCACTGCCTGTTAATGAAGGCTCTCCTCTGGAGGCTGTGTATTGACGGTGAATACTGTGACAGCTGCAGCGGGTTCAGTGGGCGTAGAATGGCTCCGTCCACCTCCCTGCGTACCGATTGGCTCCTGTGGTGAGTGAGTGACAGGTTTGGAGCCAGTCACGCAGCCTGCCTGGTGTGTGCCCTGCAGGTGCCAGCTTAGTTAGCGAGGCGGAGCTGCAAGGCACAGGTGGTGGACAGGTTGGTGCTGGAGGTGGCAGAGGGGCTGAGGGGTGAGATTTGGGCAGGACAATGAGGGACAGCAGGTGATCACGGGGGTCTCTGTTATGAAAGCTGTTCCAACACACATTAGGCTCTATTGCCCTAGCGTGACTAAATAAAAAAACAGGCCCCATATCTCCGATTTTAATGGCCAACATGATCACAAACTGTTTAAATCAAAGAATGTCCAGTGCGTTAGAGGACCGGTGCCAGCAGCTTTTTTCCCCCCAGAATAATGACAAGAACCAGTGCTTCTCTGTCCGAAAGGCAAGGAAGCTGATTACGAGGATTATGTTCTGTGACCAAGCCGGTGATATGGGCACAACCGGTCCGTTCTGGGCCTGTTCTGGATTCAGGTGTTACCTCACCTCAGTCCCAAATGTATCAGTCCTTCTGTACCCTCCTTCTGCTACTCTTCCTTACTGCCATTGTTTAACCTCCCCCTTCCTCATCTGAAATGGGCATTAAGAAGAGTATAGAGTGAGGCTGACTAAGGTACTAGCATGGCATGTGGAGGGGGACTTATTGTGATGGTGTCAGGGTGGCTGGCTGGCTGTGTCTTGTTGCCAGGGTGGCTGGCTGGCTGTGTCTCTGTGTCTGCATGGCTGGCTGGCTGTGTCTCTGTGTCTGCATGGCTGGCTGGCTGTGTCTCTGTGTCTGCATGGCTGGCTGGCTGTGTCTCGTTGCCAGCGTGGCTGGCTGTGTCTCGTTGCCAGCGTGGCTGGCTGGCTGGCTGGCTGTGTCTCGTTGCCAGCGTGGCTGGCTGGCTGTGTCTCGTTGCCAGCGTGGCTGGCTGGCTGGCTGTGTCTCGTTGCCAGCGTGGCTGGCTGGCTGGCTGTGTCTCGTTGCCAGCGTGGCTGGCTGGCTGGCTGTGTCTCACTATCAGACAGCTGGCTGGCCTTGTCTGAGTGGCTGTTTGTTAGAGAGGCAGGCTGTACTGGCCTGTATAGAACACAGGCTCTCAAGGTTCATATCACAGTTCCCCTGAAGTATCTCTGCTATAGCCATTCCCCTTAGATATTTCCTCTATATTTCACATAGGTTTCTGCCTCTCAGGACTTAGTTTGGTTCTAGCATCCTCACTCTAGTTCCTGGGACATTCTCTTGTCTCTTCTTTCTTTAGCGAGAGGGAGATTTCCACTGGTTCTCTCTCTTATATAACACTGTCTGTCTGGGTCTGTCTGTCCCAGTGGCTTAGTGCAGTGTCTGTATCATGATCCAGTCCTGCCTCAGCCGCTTCTGGCTTTGATCTGTTGCTGTCTGCTAATAATTTCTGCCTTGCATTAAATGAGGGGAACCCAGTGTCTCTGGTGTCAGCTTCATACATTATTAATGGTTTGATGGTACCTGCTTTCCTTTTAATGTCCTCATGCCACAGAGGTGAGCTCATGCTCTTAACCGCGGTTACTCTGTTGTAGCACACCAATGATACTGACACATTCACATGCATTTTCATAAAGGTACGTGTACATGGAGTGTTGACAAAAAAACAATTTTTATAGCACTACATTGGCGGCCTTTATTTAGCACCAAGTTGACGACAGCACTCCAGGTTCAAGCCTTCACGGTGTATCTAGCTGACTAGGGAAGCCCTGAGGGCCATGTGGATTGCTGACTCGCGAGATTTCCTGGTGGGAAGGGCAGCGTGGAAAGAGCCGTGTGAGAAGAAGCTGGAAATGGATTGGCCCAGTGGGAGGCCTTCCAGTTCTGGTGAGTTGCTGCAACGGGGCAAGGCTGTGGATACAGTTGGGTAGGATGAAGCCAACAAAACACCAAATGATGGTATTACTTGTGGGAAAACTGTTTCACCACAGGCAGTGTTTTTTTACTATCAATGTTGTCATGTACGATCATTAATTAGACTTCCAAACACTTTGCTGTTTGTGTGTTTGTGATGGCACAAGGCCCTATTAAGACAGTATGCTGGTGTTGCCTTGTAAAATGCATGCTCATGAAGAGGTTTGCACTCATACTGACCGGCACAGACGCCTGCAGACCCCTGTGCATTTTCCCTCATGCTCTTCTCTGCACCTCACCGCTGGCCTAGATACAGCCATCAACGCACGGCCTCGGCAGAAAGCACACAAGACTCATTCATATTTTATCTGCACAGCTTTCCTGTCTCCATCTCCCTCTCCATCTCTCTCTCACTCCCTCCCTTCCTGTTTTCCTCCGTCTCACACTTCCAGTGGGAGGGAATAGCATGTATGCCGCCTGACAGTTTTAGCAGCCTTGTTTTCTGCACCAGCGGTTAGGCTGCCTTGCCCTCTCTCTCTAAAGGGGATACTGTATTCCATATCTGAGGAAGCCGCTTTCCAGTAAAGGAAAGCAGAGCACTTCAGAAAACTGATACCGCCGAAAATGACAGAGGAAAGTTCCCCGGCGTTTAAGCTCCTTTGCATAGGAACTGTTAAATGACTGTGTAGTCAAGTGAACTAATCTCCTGTTTGCTGTGTGATTGCATTCCATCCCTACTTATGTAACATTCTCTCCCTCTTTCTTTATTTCTCTCCCTTTTTCCTTCTCTCCCTGTCCCGCTGTCTCTTCCTCCCACCCTTTGTCTCTTTCTACTTCTTTTTCCCTCCCTCCCTTTCACTTTTTCTCTGTCTTATCCTTTCTCACTCTGTCCCTGTCTGTCTGTCTCTCTAATTCCTTAGCTCTCCCCAACAGACAAGAGTTTGGAGTTTGACAGAGACTTCCGTGTCCGGCACTACGCAGGGGATGTCGTGTGAGTAACCGTCCAGTTGTTTGTTGTATAAAACCACACTTTGCTCTTGGGTCACTGCGCTGACCGAAGTGAGTTCATTACACGTCGGTCCAGCTAGCTACTCTTTGGATAAATCCTCACGGTTAATAATATATTGCTTTAGAGCAGAGATGAGAGCTCTATAAATACCATGCTCTTCACTCTCCTTCTGCAGCCTAGTGTCAGTGGGTCAGGATGTGCTCAGGTTTGGGACATCTCAAATGGAACCCTACTAAAGTAAATGGTGAACTGCCTTTTACACGCCCTGGCTACAAGTAGTGTTCTATATAGGGAATAGACTGCTGTTTAGGACTGTTGTCAGGCCTGTAATTGGCCAGTTTTTCCCCTTGGGTCTTACTGAACACAGATGTCTCCTTCACTTCCACTATCTTCAAAAGACTGGAAACAGTGGAATGTCTTCTGTTGTCTTTCATCTATTGAAATCCTTTTGGGGCTAGGGATTAGTCGGCAGTAGTCATTTTCAAGCACTGTCTTTGGCGACATTCTGTCGTCTTGCTGTCAGAAAAGATTATCAAGGTGCGTGTGTGCGTGTGTGTGTGCGTGCGTGCGTGTTAACACAGATACTCTGTGGTCGGCTTCATCGACAAGAACAAGGACACCCTCTTCCAGGACTTCAAACGGCTGCTGTACAACAGGTCAGAGTCAACACACTGCTGCCCCTCCCATCGCCACGCCATGGAACCCATGCTCCTCCAGCTCACATTCTGTCCGTTCAACTGCTCCCCTCTCCTCTCTCCCCCCCCCCACGCCGTAGCTCCAACCCAGTGCTGAAGGTCATGTGGCCCGAGGGCAAGCTGAGCATCACTGAGGTCACCAAACGACCCCTGACGGCCGCCACCCTCTTTAAGAACTCCATGATCGCATTGGTGGAGAACCTGGCTTGCAAGGTGGGGGGGTGTGGTGACTGCCTGCTTAACGTGCCAACAACCACGTCATGTTTTTAGTTTGAGAACGTGTACTATTGACTTGACATCTTGCTAGTTTTCTTGAGTAGTTTCCCCTCCTTTTCTCACCTACATCAATGTGAATTTCTTACTGTTGCTTTACCAGGTAAGTATGCCAAGAACACATGAATGTCCTGGGATGAATTAGGGTTAATGGTTTTGCTCAGGGACAGAACAACAGGGCTTTTCACCTTGTTTCACCCAAGGATAGAGGACCTTGAACTACAACTCCAGGATTCAGAAAACATGTTGTACATCCCATACAGATATTGTTTTAACCTGCCAAGGATAGGTAGCTAAGGCCTATTTTAGACATTTGGGATCTAGTCAAACCGTTCAGTCGTTACTAGCTCCTAAAGCTTAAACCAATTTGTGCCTGATCAAATGTAATCAAAATCACCCACTATCAAACTTGGAATTTCATTGCTAACTTGGGTAGGATAGTGATTGTAGTTATAGATTATTCATGTCCAGTCCCAAATGAGAGGTTTGATGAATTTTTGTTATTCGCAAAACTCCCAGACTGCATTTTCAAGGTGAGTTTTGTCTTTGGCTATAGGAGCCAGTGACTTCAGTGTTCAGTGACATGAACCCTTATGTGTATCCCCACTGTCGCCCCCTGGTGGTCTGTGTGTAGGAACCGTACTACGTACGCTGCATCAAGCCCAACGAGGTCAAGTCACCCCTGCTGTTTGAGCAGGAGCGTTGCCGTCACCAGGTTGAGTACCTGGGCCTGTTGGAGAACGTGCGCGTTCGCCGGGCTGGGTTCGCCAACCGCCAGGAGTACCCCCGCTTCCTCCAGAGGTATGGGCCTCCACCTCATCTTGGGTGGAAGTATTCGAAAAGCTTCTTTAGCGTAGCACAGATTTAGTATCGGGTCCTTCCTGTCCGTATTCATAGTGATATACTTCTAAACCTAGAGCCTTTCCCCAACTCTAAGGCCGGGTGACATTTTTTTGTAACAAAAGCATTGAGCAAAAAATATCATCGACTCACAGTGGGATTTAATGAAACTTTTCATCAACGACTCCCTCTTTCTGAATAGAAATTGTTAGAACTGGGCTGGAACAAAAACCTGAAGATGGCCACATCATTCCTTTTATTCTGTTAGGCTATTTTAGACAATATCCAAAAAATTTGATTTGTTAGTCCCCTCAACACTGTTCTGAGGCCTTCCATTGTCTTTTAGAACACAGCCCTGTAAACAAACAGTGTTTAATGAATTGTCTTTTACTTGAGTGCCGTGCTTCAAGCACTGTTGATGGCTGTACTGGGGAAAATATAGGACACAAAATGACATTTTGTCCATGTTTATTTGTTATAACATCTGGGAAACAGAGATGGGTTCATATTGCATGATAAAGAAGGATTTTTATAGCCTTTTATTTTTTACATTTGGCAGTTGAGACTGACCAAATGTTAATTCCGGATTTGGTCCAAACTGCTTGTCACGCACAGGCTCCAAATGGTCCCAACCAGATTCAGATGGGCGTAAACACAAACACACACACACACACACTGTTCATCCGTTTTCCTTAATTAATTCCCCAACTGCCCTCCCTACCCTTCCTCAGTCAAATTAGATTAGCTGGTTAGCGGTGATAGTTTTGCATACCTGACTTTATCCCTCATTTTATTCACTGGCGAATTGGACTCCCTTGTTACATCATGGTTTGGCAGTGAAACGCCAGTGATGGAACTAATGGACTGTAGGGATCTTCTGACAGGCCTGCTAACAGTGTTTTGACCTCTCCTGGCAGTCCTACAATATCTTGTCACAGTGTCCTATAATGTTGCCAATAATCCAGTATTTTGCTGGGCAGTTTTCATAGAAAAGGAGAAGTGATACGGACACTAATGGAACGCAAGTCTTAGGGCGGCTTTGTCCAAAGTAATGTACAATTAACATGCGCACTTTTTTTTTTTTTTTAAACAGTATTGCACCAACCCACTGAGCCTTCAGAACTGTTCTGGCAGAGACCCCGCTGAAGTGTCCTGATGTCCACTAATGTTGGTCTCCACTCCCCTCTGCCTCCAATCCAACGCCTCAGGTACAAGATGATCTCGGAGTTCACGTGGCCCAATCACGACCTCCGCTCGGACAGAGAGGCGGTAAAGATGCTGCTGCAGAGCTGCGGCTTGGAGCATGACGTGGCCTATGGAAAGACCAAGGTGTTCATCCGCACCCCGCGCACTCTCTTCAGCCTGGAGGAGCAGAGGGCTGAAATGGTTGGGAGAATCGTCCTCTTCCTCCAGAAGGTCTGTGTCAGTATTGCCATATTCGACACTTGGCTTTTTTTCTATGACAATGACCCTAGACTGGGTGTAAAAACTTTCCCTCAACAGAATGAAGCGGTGCTAGAAATCAAACACTTTAAATTCAATAGCGGATACGATTTATATTTAAGAGCCTACTGACAATGATAAGTGAAAAGCCACCACAGTCACTAATGTCTTTCTGTCAGGAACACTGATCGCTGGCCAAGCTGCTGTCATCCAGTGGTCTCATTATACTGTTTATAGACTAATTGTGTTCTCATTTAAATTCACTGTCCTTCCCTTACATACAAATAACTCCTGGGACTGGAACAACTCTTCGCTCGGCGTGCCACCCTGGAGACGCGCAGAGATATTTTCAGAGCTTAAATGAATGTTGTATCATAGCGTTGTCTTTTTCTCCCTCTACGGGCTCTGTCCGCCTACAGACCTGGCTCTCTTAATGAACTGGAGAGAGGAGTGGGTGGTCTACACATTGCACTGCGGACTTCTGGGATGCTGCTTGTGTCTCCTGCAGAGTAAAAACAAAAAACTATGAAAATGTGTTGTTAAACCCCTGAAGCTGTTCAACCCCTATTAGTGACCCCTTATCGTAGTGAGAATCCATCGCAGCTTTTATACTTTCACCACATCCTGAGATGCTGAATCCCACATGCTATGGAAGCCTTCCAGGACATGGAAAAGGATATGGAAAGAGATATGGATCTTTATATAAACCAGTAACTGGCTGTACATGTCAGTGAGAACACACTGTAGCAATAGAGAATATGACTGTCTTATGTGTGCACCTTTATCACATTGACAGTTTTATGATATAGATACTGTCTACGATGCAGTCCCTTGTTATGCCTCTTTTATGACCAGCTCTCCGTAAACGGTCCCTGTTATATTACTGGACGTATGGGCATTGGATTTTCGATGTTGAAAGCCTTAGAACTTGACTGGTTGGTGAAGGAAGTTGGTGTGTTGTTCACGAGAATGCAGTTCTTTTCTTTTAGACTTATGGGGTTATTGTTGCTCCATTAGTCGGTGGGATTGTATAGTTCTGTGCCATATGCTATTTCTGTTAACCGCTTCTGGAAATAAATGGGAGAATTTGTTTTTTCTTTGCAGAATAATAGTGCAGAATGTGGCATTCTCATTTCCCTGTCAAATCTAGTTGAGCATCTTTGCTCTGGGCATCTTAAATGGATGCCCCTCCTGATTGACAGGTGCAGTGATCAGAACGCCTGTTCATCGGCACGTCCGTTCGTTTTCCTGTTTCCTTTCCTCGGTTTGGCATTTAAACACTGATTTCACAAATTCACCTGGGAGCTATCCATATTGGTCTTTTGTCAGAATACGGGTTGACAGCTATACGTATCATGTTATTGCTCAAATCCCTAGTACATTCCTTCACCTTGATCACACCTTTTGATTCAGTCAGCTCTCTGAGGACTGTGCTGCAATCTAACAGCCTGTAGTCATCAAAGGGTTAAACCAACCAAAAGGCTTCAGTGTGGGGTTGATTCTTTGACCTTTGATCTACAATGCCCTTGTTGGGCAGGTAGTACCCATGTTGATAACCACAAAGACTAGAGAGAATGTCCAAGACGTTCTACCATAAGAAACATGAAACAATGTTGAATGTTGAGAGCTCCCAGGCAATTGGAGGAGATTCTCTTAGTGGGCAAAACACACCCACTTGTTTTACCATGCTTGTGAGGACATTTTGGGGAAACAAATGTACACCCATTCAAGATCCTAATCCACTAACCCTAAAACGTACACTAAATATAACCTAACGGTAACTTTAAAACCCAACCCTTAACCCGAATTAATTCACCCAAGCCTCCTTTGGTCTTTTTCATATAACGACCAGCAAAATTTCCTCACTTGTGTAGTTTTCCCATGGATAATTATTCTTTTGATGACTTATATTCCTCACAGCTACAGAAAGACATACACACAGACGCACATTCAGACGCGCGCGCGCACACTTCCATGCACCGCCCTCTACAAAAAACCAAAATAGACCGCTAGTGTGTTAAACTCTATTTTCCCCTGCCGCCTAGACACACAGCTCATCCTCTGTGCCAAGCAATCCCCTTATCAGCAGCTGGCACACCACCGTGGCTTATGCCAGCGGGTGGCAGAACCCATTCCAGGATTTGTCTCCCTACAGCCTCCTTCCCCAGACTACCACAATGCCCTGACTAGTGTCAACCACTCTTTACATAAGAGCTTGGAGCTCTTAAATGACCCCCTTTGTAATTCCATCTGATGACAGGTGCCCCCCCCCC
>JACXGI010012399.1:0-23043 GCA_016801175.1 Esox masquinongy | reverse complement strand
TGTCCTGTCTCTACGGTCATGTAATATCTGAGTGTGAGGGAAGAATGTCCTGTCTCTACAGTCATGTAATATCTGAGTGTGAGGGAAGAATGTCCTGTCTCTACGGTCATGTAATATCTGAGTGTGAGGGAAGAATGTCCTGTCTCTATGGTCATGTAATATCTGAGTGTGAGGGAAGAATGTCCTGTCTCTATGGTCATATAATATCTGAGTGTGAGGGAAGAATGTCCTGTCTCTATGGTCATATAATATCTGAGTGTGAGGGAAGAATGTCCTGTCTCTACGGTCATGTAATATCTGAGTGTGAGGGAAGAATGTTCTGTCTCTATGGTCGACAGCCGAATATTTTGACCCTTTGTCCCACAACCAGACAAGGGGTGTGGGGAGGGAGAGAAGAGGGGTGAAGTGTTTTGAGAATGGAGAGAAGGGGAGTGATGGAGGGATGTATGAGGGGTGAAGGGGAGGGAGAGAAGGGGGTGAAGGGTTTGGAGGATGGAGACATTTAGAATACCTGAATGACTGACCTATCTAGTGATGGATTGGGAGCTCATATCTACAGGATGATTCATTTTGGAAAAAACTCTTAACACACTATTGAGACAACATGCGCAAAGACACACAATGACTCAAACACACACACATAGACACATAGCAGTCTAGTCAGAGGGCTGTTAGCTAGATGACTGTAAATGAGCAAAGGGCTATAAAGCTTCCACCTGCATCCTGTCTGAGATCATAAAACCATTTCCAATGCCAACAAATGGCAGACCAATAAAACCCTAGCAGGAACAGATTCCATAGTATTTGTTTATGTAGATATATACAGTAGGCAGCCTGTACTTCGCTGTAACAGAATATGAGCTGATTAGTATACTCACAATGACTGAATACAAGGACAGATGGTTTGGTTGACATGTTTAGCAACAGTCAGGGCAACATCACTGGGATGTATTTTCACCTACTGATCATCTACTGATCACATATTGGTCATTACTCAGTACTCTCAAAGCGTAAGGAGAGAAAGTGGAGGAGAGCGAGAAGTTATAGAGAGCTAACAAAGTGGAGGAAAGGAAGGAGAGGAGGCAGAAGAGAAAGGAAGGAGAGAAGAGCTATCAGGGAAGATGAGAAGAAAGAGGCTGAAGATAAGAAGGAGATGAGAGGCAAGGAATATTGAGGAGAGGAGTATTATTAACATTCCTTCATACCACTACACTTTCCCCTACATCAGGGAAGGGCAATTTTTTTGGCTCGGGGGGCTCATCAGGATTTTGAAATTAAATGTAGGGCCACATTTGTTTTGTAATTTGTTAATCATAAATGATTTGCAGAAAAGAGCAGTAATTAAATATCTAAACCGTAGGTCCATTATAATGTCTAAATAATTTAAATTTAGTTTCAGATATACAACAATGGGTTGGTGAGTTATGTTTTACTTCCCCACAAAACTATTTTATTACCTACTGCGGGCCTTAATTTGCCCACCCCTGCCCTATATAGTACACTCTTATTTTATACCAGCAGCCTATTCCTTACCTAGTGTTCTTATTGTAATGGAAATGTGTAATGGAGCAGATCAAGCACATCAAACCATGATGCAATCTCATCCATGTTAAACCATGTTGCAGTCTCATCCATGTTAAACCATGTTGCAGTCTCATCCATGTCAAACCATGTTACAGTCTCATCCATGACAAACCATGTTGCAGTCTCATCCATGTCAAACCATGTTACAGTCTCATCCATGTCAAACCATGATAAAGTCTCCTCCATGTCAAACCATGTTACAGTCTCATCCATGTCAAACTATGATGCAATCTCATCCATGTTAAACCATGTTGCAGTCTCATCCATGACAAACCATGTTGCAGTTTCATCCATGACAAACCATGTTGCAGTCTCATCCATGACAAACCATGTTGCAGTCTCATCCATGACAAACCATGTTACAGTTTCCTCCATGTCAAACCATGATGCAATCTCATCCATGTTAAACCATGTTACAGTCTCATCCATGACAAACCATGTTGCAGTCTCATCCATGTCAAACCATTTTACAGGCTCCTCTATGCCAAATACCATGTTACAGTCTCATCCATGTTAAACCATGTTGCAGTCTCATCCATGTCAAACAATGTTACAGCCTCATCCATGTTAAACCATGTTGCAGTCTCATCCATGTCAAACCATGTTACAGCCTCATCCATGTTAAACAATGTTGAGGAATCCTCCGTGTCAGACATCCTATCTTATCTCTCCATCTTTCTCTCTCTCTCGTCCATTTCTCCATCTCCAAAACCGGTGACTGGCCTGTTATCTACACTGTTTGTATAGGCACACACAAAGACACACAATTATTTTTCTATCATTGTGAGGACCTAACCCTTACCCAGAAATCTTTGCTCCATGTACCCTATTCCCTAGCCTTAAACCTAACCATAACACTTATCTCAAAGTTAACCATTCCCGTACCCTAGCTTACCTCAATAACCTAACTTTTATACCTAAACTTAACCTACAGTAGCCATACTGCCTAACTACTGAGCCTAACGTGTAATGTCTAAACCTGAAAGTAATAACCAGATCTTTATACCCAATAGGACTTTCTTCCCTAAACCTAACCGTTGAGCATTTTCCTATGTGGCGACCAGCCAAAAAAACCTTCCGATGACAAGTTTTTCATTTTGCACACATAAACGTGGATCATAGATACACTGCTCAAACAAATTAAAGGAACATTTAAATCACACACCGGGGCTCAATGAAGGAAATATACTAAAAATCAAAATCTTTGTGCAATTCGTTGAGAACAACGATCAATGGAAACCAAAATCACCAACCTTTTGAGGGCTGGATTCAAACTCACACTGAAAATCTAAGTAAACAATTGAAATCACATGCTGTTCCAACTTGCGTGAATTTCATCATGGCAACTCATAATGTGACTCAGTAGTGTGTATGGCCCCCATGTGCCTGTATGCACTCCCGACAATGTCTGGGCATTCTCCTGATGAAATGGTGGATGGTGTCCTTGGGAATCTCCTCCCAGACCTGGATCAGGTCATCAGTGAGCTCCTGGACAGTCTGTGGCGCTACTTGGTGGTGTTGGATGCACCGATACATAATGACCCAGAGGTCAGTGTAAGGTCTGACGATGGGTCTGAGGATTTCATCCTGGTACCTAATAGCAGTCAGGGTCTGTGTGACCCTCCAAGGATATGCCTTCCCAGACCATCACTGACCCACCACCAAACCAGTCATGCTGGATCATGTTGAAGACAGCATAATATTCACCACGGCGTCTCCAGATTCTTTCACGTCTGTCACATGCCCAGTGTGAACCTGCTCTTATATGTGAAGAGAACGGGGCACCAAAGGCGGACCTGCCATTTCTGGTGTTCTCTGGTGAATGCCCACTGAGCTGCACAGTGCTGGTTGTCCCTCTAGAGAAAGTCAGGCCCTCATGCCACCTTCATGGAGTCTGTTTCTGACAGTTTGGTCAGAAACATGCACACCAGTAGCCCGCTAGAGGTCATTTTGTAGGGCTCTGGCAGAGCTCCTCCTGTTCCTCACAAAAAGGAGCAGATACTGGTCCTGTAGCTGGGTTGATGCTACAGCCCTGCCAATCCCAGCCCAGCTCTCCTTGTGTAGTGGTCCGTCTCCTGGTATCTCCTCCATGCTCTTGAGACTGTATTGGGAGACACAGCAAACCTTCTTGCGACGGCACGTATGGATGTGCCATCCTGGAGGAGCTGGACTGCCTGTGCAACCTGAATGGGCTGCAGGTACCGCCTCATGCTACGAGTAGTGACAAGGACACAAGCAAAACGCAAAACTAGAGAAGAATCAGTCAGGAAGGATCAGGAGAGAGTGATTGTCTGTGGCCACCACCTGCAAAACCATTCCCTTTTTGGGGATTGTCTTGCTGTTGCCTCTCCAGTTCACCTGTTGTCACTTTCATTTGAACTAATACAGGTGACATTGATTCGCAATCGCTTATGCTTCCTAACTGGACAGATTAATATCCCTGAAGTTTAATTGACTTGGTGTTATACTGTGAAGATTGTGTTCCCTTAATTTTTTGAGCCATGTACATACCCCATACACACACACACAGACACACACACACACACACACACACACAGAGAGACACACACACGCACACAGAGAGGGACACACTGCCTCCCAGTAAATTTGAACTCAACCTCCCTTAGGGAGTCTCAATGTTCACCGCTCTTTTTTCAGGTGTGTTTTGGCCTGGTTGTCTGTGCTGTGTGCTTTGGCCTGGTTGTCTGTGCTGTGTGTTTTGGCCTGGTTGTCTGTGCTGTGTGTTTTGGCCTGGTTGTCTGTGCTGTGTGCTTTGGCCTGGTTGTCTGTGCTGTGTGTTTTGGCCTGGTTGTCTGTGCTGTGTGTTTTGGCCTGGTTGTCTGTGCTGTGTGTTTTGGCCTGGTTGTCTGTGCTGTATGTTTTGGCCTGGTTGTCTGTGCTGTATGTTTTGGCCTGGTTGTCTGTGCTGTGTGTTTTGGCCTGGTTGTCTGTGCTGTGTGTTTTGGCCTGGTTGTCTGTGCTGTATGTTTTGGCCTGGTTGTCTGTGCTGTGTGTTTTGGCCTGGTTGTCTGTGCTGGAGCATCTCCAGTTTTACTGCCCAACCTTGTTTGAACACCTGTTATCAAACCAGCACTCTCTGGTTCTCCCTTCTCTCTCTATCTTTCTTTCTCCCTATCTCTTCTACCCCTCCTCATTATCTCTTTCTCTCCTTATTGTTTCTTTCACACTTTTTTCTCTCTATTTTTCTCCCCGTCTCACTTTCTCCTCTCTCATTTTCTCTCCCTTTTTTCTCTTTTTTTCTCCCTTTCTATCCCCTCTCTCTTTCCCTTTTACAACATTTTTACTCTCTATTTCTCTCCCCTTTTCTCCCTCTCCTTCACCTGTTTCTCTGTTTCTGTCTTTCTCTCCTTCTTTCGCTCACTTTCTCCATTCTCTTATCAGGTCTCCTTGTTTTTCTCCCCTTTGCTCTCTTTTATTGAGAGGCGTGTTTGAGGTAAGACATAGTAATCATGGGATTTACAGCACGGGAAGAAGGAGCTGATGGATGCACAGACACAGAAAAACAACATGGACTTCAGGAGTGTGGTGGAGTGAAGCAGCCATCAGATCCTTGTCTATAGTCCCTTGTTGTTGTATAATTGGTTCCTAATCCCTCTAAATTTCTCCAGTAAATCTCCCTACCCAGTCCCAAATGACACACTATTCTTTATCTAGTGCACTAACCGGTGCAGGCTCTGTTCACCAGTGGGTCCCTACAACAGGAATGTAGTGTCTTTTTATGACACACCCCGGGGATCTTGGACAACTTAATTGTTTTGTCCTGCAAAATGAAAGAACTATTGTAACTTTCCCAATCAGATGGTTTTATGGTTTAATGACCAAGCTCCTGATGTAGTCCACTCAGATGGTATGTTTTAATGACCAAGATGCTGATGTGGTCCAATCAGATGGTATGGTTTATTGACAAAGCTCCCGATGTGGTCCAATCAGATGGTATTGTTTAATGACCGAGATGCTGATGTGGTCCAATCAGATGGTATGGTTTAATGACAAAGCTCCTGTGGTTGCATGACATGGTCTTGATGAGGTCCAATGAGATGGTAGAAGGGAATATTATGGTCCTGACGGGTCCAATCAGATGGTACTGGGGAATGAAATGGCGCTGAAGTGGTGATAACTTTCACTGGTTCCTAAGCCAAGCTCCTCTCCACTGATTTCATGTTGGTACACGTTGGTACTATTCACACAAGTGTGTGGTAATATTTAACCACTTTTAGTACAAAAAAAACACAACAGATCATCAAAAAATACCCTTTTTCACAACTCTAAGTACACTGACTGAATACAAAAAACATCTACAAAGACCTGTTTCACATTGAAATACATTGTTTATTCAAAGTTCATGCATGACTTTTGATAAGATTTTCTTCTTTTGTTAAAATACCTTTCACTATCACTATGCTCATTGTTTCTAATTGATCGTCACTCAACCATCTGGTGAATATACTGAATGTATTTCACATTGTTTTGTCTACTATATGCAGTTTGAAAAGTACAGAATTATCATCCTAAGGCCATAGATTTGTATGTGACCTCAGTAGGATTCAAACCCACAACCTTGGTAGGTGTTGGTAGTGTGAGCCACAAAAGGCCACTGCATTGTCTATGTACTATACAATACTGTCATAAACAGGGCATGATTGTCATCCATAGTAATATCCACAACTGGTAACTATATAACCAAATAAACCATGTGAACACTGGCAATGTCATTCAACGTGGAGCAGGATAGACAGCAAGTCAGAGGACTAAATCAGAGAGCTCCTGAACAAGGTCCAAAAGTACATCTTTGTTGATGAAGCAGGTTTCTACTGGGCCAACACTCGACAGTGTCGGCATGATATCATTGGCCAATGAGCATCTGTCCATGTGCCTGGACAACATGGGGAAACATATTCCTGTGTGTAGCCATATCTGAAGATGGGGTGGGAGGACATAAAACACTTCTTGGGTCTTACAAGGCTGTGGCTGAACACCTCACTGAGTTCCTCAATGAAATTGTGTGTGATAATGTTGGAATCCACCATTCAGAGATGATCCAGGAATGGTTTTGGGCCAATCTCTGATTCCTGACCCCAGACCTGCCCCATAATCTCCTTTTCATTATGGAGGTGGAAGGTCTATGACCGCCATCCCCATGAGCATGTCACCGTCCTACAGTTCATGGATGAGCCATGTCATGACATCACTGGTGACCAATGTCAGGTTTGGATTTGCCATGCCAAAATATCTTTCCCATAGTGCATGACAAAATGAAGATATTCATTGTGACATGGACAAGATATCATGGCCAAATGCCGAAGACAGAATTGACGCCAATTAGTGTAATATATGGTAAACATTGACTTTTCTTTCTGATAGTATTTGTTATAATTGCTTAGACAAAAAAAAACATGTTGCAATAAAAGTTACTTTTTTGCATCAATGATTGTAGAAGATGTCTACATTGATCACACTTTTGATTATGGAATAGAAATTATGGCAATTTTTTTCTGTCAATCGTGATGGGTAATGTACAGGTCGAGTAATGCCTAATGTAAAAACTGAAATAAACTGTAACAGATTACCTTTATATTATGTTTTGATGACTTTGAATGTTCTCATTGTATTTCACAAAATACGTAAGGTTTGAATCACTGATCTTTTGGTGAAAGATGTTTAAAAAACAAATTAAATTCTAATTAGTTATTTTGAATGCAAGACTGAATGATTTATGAGTATGATCTGTTTGGAGTCCTGTACTAAGAGTTTTAAAACACTGCACCATACTATTGATAATAGTACCAAAGCGACTGAAATAAACTAATTTTTAAATGCTGTTTATTGTTCAATCACAGTAAACCTAGTCATTCTGACCAATTTATTTTCTTCTTGTAGACGAGTTGACTTTCTCTATGGCTGTCAAATTTAATGTGTCAATGCGTGCGACTAATTTAAAATCTCTGTTCACCTATGACATTTACAGACATACCTTCACCTCCAGAGCAATCTGTCTCACTATCCATCTCTCTCTCTCCGTCACTCTGTCTCTCTCTCTGTGGCTCTCTATCGTTATCCTGTCTAACCTGCTTTCTCCATGGCAACGAGCAGGAAAGTGCACATCGTGTTAAGAATGATGACAATTCATGACCATTTCATTCCCTAACCTGGCCCCATCTCCAGCTGACACGCACACACTCATCACCACGGTGACATGGCAAATTCCGTCCTTACTGCTGCAAGTCTGCCAAACACACACTGACTCCATACACACACACCACTGACATACACACAAACACAACCTCTGACACACATAACAGCACTGAGACACACACACGGCCACTGAGGAGCACACACACAGCTGTTTGAGCTGACGTGGTTACGTTTCTCCGGGGCCTGCAGATCCACTGATGTCGCTTTCTCTATAGATATCTATCTATAGATAGATATATAGATACATATAGATATATATAGATATAGATCCATTCCTCTCGCATTTTGGCAGGCCTACGTTATACTGGAAAAGCACTGGATTAATGTGTCTGTTATAGAGCCAGTGGGTTAACCCTGGCCAGGTTAATTAATGGGAAGGCCCCTCTTAAGCTGTTTCATGTTGTTTTATTGGGGTCCAGTTCAGAAGCTAATGCTAACACTGTGTCAACTGATTTTTGAGTCGTCTACAGAGCAATCAGGCCCCAAAGACACATCCCTGGACTCTGGGATTTCACTGTCAACCATAGTACCTCTTCTAACAGGATTGATAGAAATACAAGTATTACCTTTTCAAAAAGACTAAACCTAATCATAGAATTATAGATATTACTTCTTTAACCCAATATTATCATACATAGTATCTGTTCAACCCTAGATTAACCCAGCCATATATTTATATTACCTCTTTAAACAGGATTAATCAATTAACAATGTCATCAAAAATCATTGATTCTGTAATGAATGCACTCATAAAGACAGAGGTGGTTGGGTCAAAGCGCAGAACGTAGTATGTTTTATTGGAAATCCAACACAGAAAACCAAGGAGCAGGCTGACATGTAGTAGGAGGGAAGGCAGAAGGTCAGTACACAGGAGCCGAATGGACAGGAGCAGAAGTACCAAAGAGATGATCCAGAAAACGGCAGTCAGAAAAGGCAGGCACAGGTCAGGACACTGGGAAGGTAGTCAGACTTGCTATAATAAGGAAACCACACGCTTAGTAAAGATGCATTTAAAACAAACAATACCTCACAACTGAAATGAGACACATACCTGAACTAAATAGGGAACACAGAAAAAACACAGGTGGTTAAAATTCAGGTGGTTGTGACCTGAGAGGAGAGTTGCGTTCAGGGACACCACAGCGTTGTCCAGGTGGTTGTGACCTGAGAGGAGAGTTGCATTCAGGGACACCACGGCGTTGTCCAGGTGGTTGTGACCTGAGAGGAGAGTTGCATTCAGGGACACCACGGCGTTGTCCAGGTGGTTGTGAACTGAGAGGAGAGTTGCGTTCAGGGACACCACGGCGTTGTCCAGGTGGTTGTGAACTGAGAGGAGAGTTGCGTTCAGGGACACCACGGTGTGGTCTAGGGCCAGAACTGAAGAATGACTTCACAGATTGTCTTGCATTAGAGATAGATTATAGAGATTACACGTTACGCGCATTAAGTAAATGAGTGATGCTATGACTATTATTTTTTAAAGTTCTATACAATATTTAAGAGGATGTTTTCCTCCACAGAAACCAGTCCAATAGTCACAAAGGCCATTCCTGTTCTCATGGCAGATAAGACCCGTGAGTTACTATGCCCTCTGCTCTCTCTGTTATTCCCTTGCCGTATGTCTACGTGACTGTGCACTTGTCGAGATTAAATTGCCCACAATCCATCAGGATCACTGCCGTCGCCATGGTAACTCCTCAGCGAAAATGACAAGTTTCTCGCCAGTGGTTGACGTGACGTGAGAAGGCAGCCCTTCAGAAGTATTTTGACGGGCTGCCCGACCGTCTGGGGCTGTCACTGTATCGCCCCTGACCACAGATGCTTCGGAGAACGGCGCCTGGCCACCAAGACTACCAGTCCCAGGAGGTGTCAGTGGAAGGACCCAAGGAAAAAGCTTCTAACCCCAAGTCAGGACTCTGAAAAGGGGAGAAGGAGCTGCATGTTTCTGACGACTGCCTTCCCCCTGACACCACTCTGAAACCAGTGATGTCGTTCCATACACTAACTCTGCCACTAGTGATGTCATCCCTTAACTCTGTGATGTCAGACATGCTGGTTGTTTCTGCTTTGTAGATAAACAGAATTGTTCTCTTTTTACCTACAGAAAGGCCCAACATAACTTTTCCTACAAAATATGTGTTGGTAAAATGTCCACCCAAAATAAAAATACAGCTCAATAGTATACAGCATCCATGGTTTTAAAATAGAAGCTGCTGTTGCATATTAATTACATCTCCTTAATCCAGAACAGACATAAAAGAGGATTGGACAATTTATTTTGCTATTATTAAACAATGGGCAGGCTATTTCTGCCAAAGAAACCAATCTTAAATTTGACCTTACTAATTCAACATGTTTTTTATTTTAAACAGCATTTTCTCATCAAGCCAAATACTAACATATGAGGAAACAATATTAATTAGGGTTTCATTCCAATCATTTCTGTGAAGCTTGAAAATTACATTTGTAACAGAGATGAGGCTTGATCATCAGCATAAATAGGAATGTGAATGATTTCTTACACTATTCCCAGAGTCATTAATATATGTATATAGCATAAGCAAGAAAAGTCCCACACTCGAACATAGCATATTCACCAGACGTTTAAACCTAGCACATTCACCTCTATTATCCCTGCCTTTATTTTGTGGTAGCACATAAGTTGATTTTCACACATTAGGAATATTACATATTTAAGTACATCAGGTTAAGAAAATCAGCCCTTGTATATTTTTATGTATGTCTATTGTTAATGAATGTACATGTCCCATCAATAACCAGCGTGCTAACATATTATATATGCTTAGACATTCTTGCATAGATATGGTCTGAATGGATAAAATGGTAACTAAATGCATTGATGATATCATCAGTACTGGTAATAGGACCTGATTCTACCTTAGTTTGTTGGGCAGGAAAAGAGGAATAACAATTTCTCAATGATTTGATGGAGGTTTTGCAGAAGATTCATGTATTCCTAGCACCTTCAGATACCACATTAACGTAATACCATTATCCAATGTTGCTTTTTATTAACCCTCATGAGTCTTCATCAACAAAGATAAAGCATATAAAGTGCCTAGTGTATATTTCTATTAATAGATTCAGAATGGTAATCGTTAGAATATAGTTTTTTTAGCTTATTTCTTCACATTACAGTAGATTTACACATTTATATCACAGTCAGTCAGGGTCTGAGTTTGAGTCTAGCCTTGGCCCAAGCTGCTTTTCTATTTCTAAATGAGCAAAATGGCACCAAAGACATGTTTGGTAAAACATAGCACATCATTCTTAAAACAAAAATACCCTCTGATGGCTGGCAAACCTCCCTTCCACTGGGGCCACCTCACAAACTCTGCCTCTGTTATGCTACTCTATTTTGATGCAGACGGAAAGCCAGACTTAAGCCGAGCGAGAAAGAGCTCACGTTGACTGTGGGTCATTCTACCTTAAGGTTGGACGGGAGGGAGGAAACTACAACTGAACCTGGACTTTCTCCATTAAGGAGACAGCCAGTCCACATGTAATGTAGAAACTCTGCAGCTCCAAGAATGGACTGCTGACCTCCAGATCACCGCCTGCTGACAGTTTTAGAAAAGGGAACTCATCGCCCACCAGCCTCTGTAGGAGAAATCCGTTTTGTCCAACCGCCACCAGAGCCAGCAGATACACCCCGACCTTTCATGCCTGGAGGTACTCATCCCGGCTGTTGAACTGCCCATCTTTTCTCCATGAGGCAGCTGCTGTACTTCCCAGTCTTCTGCGGACGGACAGACAGGCAGGCAGACAGACAGGCAGACAGACAGAGAGGCAGACAGGCTGGCAGGCAGGGATTACTGGTTGCCAGGCAGCACACTAACAAACTCAACTACATAAAAGAGCAGGTGCAGCAGCCCGCTGCTGAAAGCCTAGAGGGCGGCTTGCTTGGGGTTGCTAGGGGGCAGAATGATGGCATGCCTTGGGTTGCTAGGGGGCGGAATGGTGGCATGCCTTGGGTTGCTAGGGGGCGGAATGGTGGCATGCCTTGGGTTGCTAGGGGCGGAATGGTGGCATGCCTTGGGTTGCTAGGGGCGGAATGGTGGCATGCCTTGGGTTGCTAAGGGGGGTGAGCCAGGCCTCAGCATGACACGAGACATGTGAAACATGATCCCCAGTGTTGTGTCAAAGAGCTGTGCTTTGAGGGGTTTGAATGGCCGGGACTTGAGTGAGGATGGTCACGTGTGTTGGCAAGGCAGTCGTCCTTGGGTCGAGTCAAGTATGTGCTGAAACAAGAGGACCTAAGCAACGGTGTGACATTCTCCGCACCTACTGTTGCTAAGGGGGTTGGGGGGCATCCCTCAGGTTTGCACAGCAATCACTTCTCTGGGTTCTATGGCTATTCTGGTCATCCGCCCTCCCTCCCTCCTTCCCGTCTGCCCAGTAGAAACAGAACCATGGCCTGAATACGTCCCCTGCTGACACCAATAGATGGATCTGCCGAGCTTGGTGGCCCCGTGAAGGACGAATACCGAAACCCTTTGGGAAGTGGCAACACATAAACACGCACACAAACACACATTGGGAAGCCTCGCTTTCCTAATCTCTCAATATGATGTGTTGGGGGAGTGATGGTAGCTATGGGGACAGCTGGAATCATCATGGCCTGAGGCCTTCTTATGTGCATCCAAAACAACGCCCTGTATAGTGCATTTAATCTGAAAGGTGGCAGTGCATGAGGTAGGGAACGCGCAGGGAACACAGTGCCTGAGGGAAGCTGCCCTGTCAGCCCATGAATCTGCGCTGCATTTCAACAACCCAGACACTTATGACAAGGAAAGGGCTGAAAAGTGTGTTTCTTAAAGCAACTGGCTCACATTATACCATCATGTTCAGCGGTCAGGAGGGGCTGCGGTAATTTAGCTTGGGCTGGGAGGGCAAACATGGAAAACACAGTGAACAATACCAGTAACAGTTTCACTGAAAGCTTTTTTTTCTTTATTATTATTAATAATAAATGTCTGGCCAGTTAAGAAAAAGGAAATATTTGGTATATTTCAAGATACAATTGTGCGTTGTATATGGTACGCCAGCTAGATCCCTGAATATTAATCATTAATTTACAATGAGGCAAAAGTTCAGGAAGCTAAAACACATGGCATCTGACTACTTCTGTTGAGACCCAGTTTCATAGAACATGTCTGGCATTACGAGGACGGTGAACATCTGCACTGTGTCTCATCATAGATGGAATCAGGCAATCCGCGCTGCGGGATTATTCTTGTTGTGATGATTAAGAACAATTCACCGTAGGGCTACACACTGATGCAATCTGTTAGCACAAGGCCTTAGCCACTGCCTGCAGTACTGCTACGTCATTGCAGACAGGAGTTCAAATCCTAGATGTGGCGGCCAAACACTCAGACTTTTAACAGAACTGTGTTAGGTTGAAGCAGGATGTCTGCAGCTCATTGCAATGGCTAACTACCTGCCTGTGTGTCCTCCAAATGTCAACCTATTTGCTACTACATAACTCAGGACCAGGGGCCCAAATGTCAGAAGATTGTTTATTTAAAATAGGGTGCAATTTGGAAAACATCAAAGTAGCAGTAGTAGTAACACTGCTTGTCGCCAACAACAACAGATTTAAAAAAACATTATCCATTAGATGATTCATTGTATAAATATTATAAATCAGCTAATCCATTTAATAAACTTAAATTAGCCAAAACATTTAAATGTGGCTTAATTTATGATCGGTTGTGTCTGAAACCGCACCTGTGTCCCAAAGTGGTGCATTAGTTTAAACCATGGCAAATAGTCCGGCGATTTGAAACGGTGAAAGGCTCCAGAATAAGGGGGCCATTTGTGATGCCCCCACAGAGCCGTGGTAGTGCAGCAGTTAACACAGAATAATAACTCATTAATGACTTAAAGTATTTGTGGCAAAGACAGAGGTTTGATATGATGATCATAGAGGGTGACATTCACGCACATCATTCTTTGATGTGATAAAACGTTACTGCTGATCAGTGTTTGCGGCTTTATTCTGCTCTGGCTAGTGTGTGTCTCTCTCTGTGTGAGAGTGTGTGTGTGTGTGTGTGTGTGAGTGTGTGTGCAGGCGTGTTGTCGCTGTTGTGTTGGGTCTAGATGAAAGGCTTCAATACACACTGAGCCAGCAGAGACTGGATGCAAGTCCAATCTACAGAGACCCTTTTCTCTTTATTAAGTATTTCAACTGAGTACTGGCCACAAAACAAGGAAGCTGGGGTTACCTCAGTCACACTGTTAACATGAGTGTGGAGTTTTTTGCAGAAGTGGGTTGATTCCCAGTCAGACTTTCAACTCAGCATTATGGGTCCTCTCCAACAACTTATCATCGAGAGAGTTAACAAAAATTACTTTAACAGTCTGAAGTCTTTGCGGCGTGGGTCCTGTGTTAGAAATTGTGTCTGTGATGAGACAATAGCGTTACCTAGTCGGTAGTTGGGAGTTGGTACAATTCAACAGGGCTTTGATCACAAAATGGTTATCACAAAACGGTGTTAAGAAAAGTGTTAAAATATAAAGTGAAACGCCTAGGTAAAGAAAAAAACTGCTGGACCAATGAGATTTTGAACAGATGAGTCAAAGTTTGAGTTCTTTGGCAGCAATGCATGATGACATTTTTGACAAAAACAAAACACTGCCTTTGAACAAAAGAACCTCATGCCAGTTGTAAAGCACGGAGCCGGTGGCGTTATGGTTTGGGGCTGCTTTGCTGCCTCAGTGCCTGGCCAACATGCGAACCCTGAATTATATTATACCATATAATTCCTTAGGAGAATGTGAACCCATCTAACAAAAAGCTGAATCTGAACCAAACATAGACCTTGAAATAGGAAAATGATCCAAAACACCCTACAAAGTTACAACACAATAGTAATAACAAATGGAATCTTATGGAATGAAAGCCCAGATATTAAACTTCAAAATATTCTGTGGGTGAACTTGATTTTAATAAATTTTCTGAGTTTTTTTAATTTATTTTTTTCATTTGGATATTGTGAGTTACTGTGCGTAAATAAAGCTAGTTTAAAACTATGAAGATCGAAAAGCAGACTGGAATGTCAGACGGAACTCACTTGCAGCAGTAGATTATTTCTGAAATGTCATTACAGCTTTCCAGAGAACCAAGGGGAAAGTTACTGTGTGTAAAGGGCAGTGCCACCCATTCAGATGGACAGACAGCTCCTAAAACACCTTGGATTGGTCACCTTGGAAAAGCACGCCTGTTGCTAGGAACATTAAACTGAAAAACACTGTTTGCTCAGTGTGTGTGTGTCTGTATGGGGTAGTATCCCTGATTGGCTGGCATCGGTCGGAGTGCTCAGAACCGGATTTATCTTAATCATATTTTCCATCCTGGTCCAAGGGTGGCTTATGGCGTTCTCTCTCTTCCTTCTCTTTCCGCCCTCTCTCACTATACTCTCTCCCTGTTCTCTCTTCCTTCTCTCTTCGCCCTCACTCACTATACTCTCTCCCTGTTCTCTCTTCCTTCTCTCTTCGCCCTCACTCACTATACTCTCTCCCTGTTCTCTCTGTTGACCAGTACTGCCAGACCTGTGTTTTGGGTCCGGCCCAATTACAGTTGGCAGAATCTCTTGGCCCTGAGCTCCAACTTACACAGTGCACCTGTCAGCACCCAGAGCAGAAAGCCAGACGGGGACACTGCCGCCTTGTTTTCTGTGATACGAAAACACACAGGTGATCAAGTTCAGCAGTTTTCTTTCTCCATAATTTGCCATTTCTACTATGCTGAAACATATTAATGCCTTTAGATGATCTTTCAATGGATCATTACGTACATTTTTTTGTAAGTTCAGGAACAGATTTGAAACAAAAAGAACATTGAAAATAATTTGGAAATTGGCATGTTTAAACAAATAGTGAATCACAAGGTTTCTTTTGTAGTACATTTCAAAAATCAGAGTTATTAGAAAATTTAGAAATTGTTTTCTTTTAAATATATTTTTTCTCTCTTTTTTCTGTCATTACTAGGCACGGTCAGATATTTTCACCCAATTTTACTTAGCTTAGCTTTTGATGGATGTTTAAAGCTTGCATCTGTAGTACAGCAAAACCATGACGATTCTTATGCTCCAGAGACTAAGACAGAATTTAGCTTAAGCTGTGTAAATCACTGCAAAGATACTGTATGTGTCTTCTCTGGACTCTACGTTCAGAATAGGCGTCTTACTACTATGTAGCTTAAACAGTTTGTGTAATGCACGTTTTCATAAATCTGATCAAACACTGCATGGCACCAGCCCTTTGCAATACAATACAATACATGAATGAATGCCTTACAATGGTAGATTTTTTAAAGATTGGCTTAAAGAAGCGATAGGGCCGCTATTCATAACTATATAATAATTATGAGTTAATAATATATAATGAACAGTAATAAATAACGAAAACAAAGGAGGAAGATATTATGTTTATAGGTCTATATGGTATGAATACTCAACTCATTCCATTGCTCTTGACAAGTCTTTGTCAAGGCTAGAGGAGGTGAAGAACGGGTGAATCCCCATGGGGAAGTCAAAATGAACGTGACCTAGCTTCTAGATGTGGACTATGCTAATTATGGGATTCTGATTGTGAAGCGATTTCAGCTGACTGACAGGAGACATGATCACAGCACTAATAGAGAAGGGGTGGCAATGCTCATGCTCTACTCTAAGCCAACTAGATAAAACAGGAGTGTCATCAATCTAAAACGTTATAGTGGTCCAACAGTAATATATACAATTTGTGAGAGTCAGTCTATCCGCAATCTCAGATTCACAGAGGTGCTTTTTATCTATCCTGTATGTTTCATAATCCTAGATTTATGTACTAATAATTTTCCAACTGAAACAATTGAAACAAACAGCTTTAATACATCTAGAGGGATACTCTGGAAATAGCAGAAAGGTATTGGAAAAAAGTCCTTTAAATATGGTGGGGGTAGATCTTAAATGTGAGAAGTTCCAAACAAGTGAGGTTTTGCTTCTGTATGTTATAATCTTGTATTGCTACAATATCGTTCTGTTTTCTATAGTGTACTACTTGTGGTGTTTCTGGGAATTTTGATATGCAGGAGTTACCATCACCAGAATATTAACAAAATGTATATACAGTAAGGGAGGTTTTGCAGTGAGGGAGAATCTCTAACACATATGTGATGTATTGAATATTCTGAACACCAATGTGATGTAAAGAGAAACTGTAACATCTATGTGATGTGTGGATAATCTCCAACCCCACTGGTATAGAGTAACTCTTTATCTCTTAGGTTCAAGATGTCCATTGGATACTTTCTATAAGAATGGTTTTGACTGGGTACAGCTCTCATATAGTGTGACTCTCAGCCAATCAGCATTCAGGATTTAAAGCCCTCAGTATATAATGTGTATTATAAACCAGGTGGTTTAAATCCTTAATGCTGATAGGCCGATAGCCGAGGTATGTGAGAATGTATACCATGGGTCTGACGTTACATCACTTTTCATTGCTCTAATTGCACTGGTAGCAGATTAATAAGGCATCTCAGATGGTTGTGGTATACACCAGGGCTAAGCACTGTATCTGGGCACTCTGCAATGCATCGTGCTTAAGAGCTGCTCTTAGTCGTGGTACATTGGCCATATACCACACCCACTTGTGACATATTGCTCATTTAAACAATCTCTTTACTGCTAAAGCCTGAAGTCACATGGTGTGAATAACGAAGACCCATTCATGGTTGACTACTAGGCATGAAAACATAATTTTAGGATGTCACCATTGTGTCACTTTCCAGGAAGGCGGAGATGAACAGTGACATCCTCTACTCTGGGGGAGAGATAGAAAGGGAGGGAGGGATGCTGTCACATCTATACCCAGCATTGCTAATTATCAGGAACAGTAATATTTAGTGAAAAGGACATCATGAATAAACGTCTTATACAAAATGTCACGGCTGGAGATATTGTAACTACAAATGCCTTTACCTTTACTCTGTAAAAAATAGAATATCAGGGCTCATGTCCTGAACCCAGTTATCAAGGTCAGTTGTAGACATTAAACTCGTTTACAGTATGTGAAATGGCCCTAGCCTTTTACGTGATTTGAAAAGTGCCAATATTTATTATTTCTCATCTAAATCAACAGCACTGGTTGAGCGTCTTAGTAGAGCTAAGCACACATCTCTTGAAATAATCCCGGTTTCCCCAAAGCACAGCAGTCATGTATTTCAGCTGGTGAGTCATGAGCACTGACCTGAACTTCTAGTCCAGGGTTTTTCCTTTACAGGCTTGAACTAGCTTCACGTTTGAATATTTTTTTCAGTCTGGAGCCGACTAGTTTCTCAGGAGAGGCAGAGGTGGAGGTTGAAGACGCAGAGGTGGAGGTTGAAAAGGCAGAGGTGGAGGTTGAAGAGGCAGGAGTTGCCACAGCTTGTCCTTCTATGAGAGGGGGTTTGAATCTGCCTCTCGGTGTGGAGTCTGAGGGGAAATGAGTCATCTTTGGATTTCCATAAAGAGTCACTCTCTGGTATGTTTTAGCAGGGTCAGAGGCATAAAGAGTCACTCTCTGGTCTGTTTTAACAGGGTCAGAGGCATAAAGAGTCACTCTCTGGTCTGTTTTAACAGGGTCAGAGGCATAAAGAGTCACTCTCTGGTCTGTTTTAACAGGATCAGAGGCATAAAGAGTCACTCTGGTCTGTTTTAACAGGATCAGAGGCAGATGATGTGACTATGGGGAGTCAGGTGGCGTTTAATTAATTTGAAGACCAGGGTCACACTGAAGAATAGAGCGCTTGGTGAGCAACCCTTTACAAAACGGTTGCTCTGATTCTTAACTTATTAGCCATCATCTAGATGAGGACAATTTAATACATTATGGCATTCAACAAAGCACATGTTCCCAACTTACCACACCTCATCTTAAAGAACAGCCCAGTGTGACACAGTAAGTGTCCAACAAAGACATCAGCTTAATTATCCTGGCACATACGAAAAACATATGATGAATAGTCATTATCCTGGCATATACAAAAAACATATGATGAATAGTCATTACCCAGGCACATACAAAAAACACATGATGAATAGTCATTATCCTGGCATATACAAAAAACATATGATGAATAGTCATTATCCTGGCACATACAAACAAGAAACCAGGCAAGCCTAGTTTAGCCGGCCCACAATAGAAAGCGTCGCCCACATGAAAGGCTGTGTCGTTAACCACTACACCACGGAGCGGTACATTTGCTGGGTATCAGTATAGCCTCTTGTCTCTATCCTGAACAAATCCTCTTTTGCCACTGGCCGTTTTAATAGTTAATTGGCCATCCGTGAATGACATTGATACAGTTAAACTGACTAACGTTTCTTACTAAGTTTACCTCCATCACAAATAGCGGCTATGTATGGCGTTTGCCACTGGCCGTTTTAACAGCATTTTTGGCCAGTAATAAACTTTACTTACTACTATTCCAATAAGTATATACTAACTTACTGGAATAGTCATAAGAATTGAGAAAATGCTAGCAAGTCTGCCGCAGCTATTCCATTTCATGGCCTAAGAACGTATTTTTTTCTTTCATGGCAAAACAACGTACTTTTTTCTTTCACTCGAGAATGACATTTATACAATAACTATCAATAAAGGTAATGATAACTAACTTTTTCATCAAGTGAAAAGACGAGAGAATCGTGGAATCTACCAGAAATAATTAATAAATGTCATTGCTCTCAATAGATTCAAACTTCCACATGAGAGGCACTCTCTTTAACCACTACGCCACGGCATTATATGTTTCAGCAGTCGCTAGACTCAATTGAGGATTGTGTTAAACTGACTAACGTTTCTTATTAAGTTTACCTCCCCCATAGCGTCTATGAACTGTATTGCTTTTTCCACTGGCCGTTTTAACTGCTTATTAGCCAGTAATAGGCTTACTAGTATCTACTAACTTCCTAGGAATAATCATAAGATTTGAGCAATTGCTAGCAAGAGTGAAGATGAAATTTTCCATGCCAGAAACAGTCGCAATATAACCGTATACAGTTTCAGTTAAGGCTATAACGTAACTAATGTATGTTGTAGCCAACAAATGTGTTTGTCTATCCTGACCCAAAACGCATGCACACTTCGAAAATCCACCAGAAACAGTCACACTATAACCGTAAACTGTTTTATTTCAGGCTTACGATAATATAGATACTGAAGGTTTTAGGCAGCAAGGTTTTCGTCTATACGGAATAATTCATAATGCGCACTTCGCTTCGCCTGCGAGGAGATACGAACTCGGGAACTTTAGCTCACAGGTCCGCTTCGCTAACCACAACGCCATTTAACAAGGTGTGTGGCGTTACTCAGTCAGTCACTCAGTAAGAGACATTTGCTCTTCTTGGCCGGCTCCGCTTACGCAGTCTGGCAAAAACACATGATGAATAGTCATTATCCTGGCACATACAAAAAACATATGATGAATAGTCATTATCCTGGCACATACAAACAAGAAACCAGTTCAGCCGGACCGCAGCAGAGAGTACTGCCCTCTTGAGATTCGAACCCGGGTCGCTCACGTGAAAAGCTGTATCACTAACCACGACACCACAGAGCGCTACATTCGAAGGGTGTCAGTATAGCCTCTTGTCTCTATGCTGAACAAATCCTTGTTTGCCACTGGCCATTTTAACAGCTAATTGGCCATTCGTGAATGATATTGATACAGTTAAACTGACTAACGTTTCTTACTAATTTTACCTCCACCACAAATAGCATCTATGAACTGTTAGCTTTTGCCACTGGCTGTTTGAACAGCTTATTAGCCAGTAATAGGCTTTACCAGTATCTACTAACTTACTGGACTAGTCATAGGAATTGAGCAATTGCTAGCGAGTCTGCCAAAGCTATTTAATATCATGGAATAAGAACGTACTTTTTTCTTTCATTCGTGAATGACATTGATACAATAACTATCAATAAAGGCGACAATAACTTTTTCATCAATTGAAACAACGAGAGAATCGTGGAAATAAAATAAATAAATTGCGTTGTTCACAATAAATTTGAACTTCCACCTTGGACTTCCACATTGACCTTCCACGTGAGAGGCACTGTCTTTAACCACAACACCACGGCATTACGCATTTCACTAGTCGCTAAACACTATTGAACATTGTGTTAAACTGACTAACGTTTCTTATTAAGTTTATCTCCACCACAAATAGCGTCTATGAACTGTTAGCTTTTGCCACTGGCTGTCTGAACAGCTCATTAGCCAGTAATAGGCTTACTAGTATCCACTAACTTCTTGGAAATAATCCTAAGAATTGAGCAATTGCTAGTGAGACTGAAGATGAACGTTTCCATGCCAGAAACAGTCGCAATATATCCGTATACAGTTTTAGGCTCACTATAGCGTAACTACTGTATGTTGTGGCCAGCAAATGTGTTTGTCTATCCTGACCCAAAACGCATGCATGGATGCGTACTTAAAAAATCCACCAGAAACATTCGCAAAATAACCGTAAACTGCCTTATTTCAGGCTTACTATAATGTAGACACTGGAGGTCTTAGCCAGCGAAGTTTCGTCTATACGGAATAATTCATAATGCGTACTCCGCTTCACCTGCGAGGAGATACGAACTCGGGACCTATAGTTCACAAGTCCGCTTCTCTAACCACTACGCTATTTAACAAGGCGTAGTCAGTCAGTCAGCCAGCCAGCCAGCCAGCCAGCCAGCCAGCCAGAGACATTCGCTCTTCTTGGCAAAAATATATGATGAATAGTCATTATCCTGGTACATACAAAAAAACACATGATGAATAGTCATTATCTTGGCACATACAAAAACACATAATGAATAGTCATTATCCTGGCACATACAAAAAACACATAATGAATAGTCATTGTCCTGGCACATAGAGGAAACACGATAAATAGTCATTATCCTGCACATGCAGGAAACATCATAAATAGTCATTATCTTGGCACATACAAAAACACATGATGAATAGTCATTATCCTGGCACGGTCTTGGCACATGGACTCCCAGGTAAACTCAAGCCACTCAGCTACTGGTGTCCAAGGCTCCTTCTGAAGGTCTCCACTCACTTCCTGATGTTTCTCACTTTGACATTCAGGGCGTAAAGGGCCTCACCCCAACTCCCCGGCCTCCCTCAGGCTTGTAGTGTATATGTAATGTATATTTAATATTGGCTCCTTATTTTACAGAAAAATACGTCTGAAAATATGTCTGATCAATGAAGTGTTTGAGTGTGTGTGTTGTCTGAGTGGGTGTGTTGTCTGAATGTGTTTGTGTGTGTTTGTCTGCCTAGTAGACATTTCTCCAGTTATATCCACACAGGCAACTGTCCAAGTACAAAAACCCACATTAGAAATGGGCAGCATGAGAAAAGCAGGCTACAATCCTTGCTTATATTTAGTGTGGGGATTCTGGATGGATGCATGGGGTTTTACTGGGCAGTGGTTCAGAAGCCACAGTGGACAGTATAAAATTAATAACATCTTTAAACCAAGCAGAGCTAGTTTATATTATGACATATACATATAACATGTAACATTTATATTCTCATCGGGAAAACAAAAAGTCAAATTCAGAGTCAAAATGTTTTCCAAATCCTCATCCAAAGCAGACTACCTTTCATAAGTCTTCTCATCTATTTTGTCAAGGAAAAACTGATTTTGTAAGTCAAGCAGTTCTAGCTGTTATAAATCAAAGAGAGAAATGTAATGAGGTGAATAAGTTAGTCTTTCAGATTGAAAGAGGTAGTAATGGCTGAAGCTGTCCCCCAGCCGACTTCTGTAATGTTTCAACTCTAAACTGAACAAGTCAAAATCTCATTTCAGCCAAAGAATAGGTTTTGTCCCTCAGCTTTTCAATCTCAGACAATGAATGGTTCCATGCCCAATGGAATCCTGTTCCTTACGCAGTTCACCACTTTAAAACGTGTATTATGGGTAGTAGTGTGCTCTAGATGGGAGACATGCAGGGGCTGAGGGGGAGAGAAGGGAGGGAGAGGGAGAGAGAGGGGGAGAGAGGAAGAGATGGAGAGTGTGTTCGTGTGCATGGCTTATAAGCGTAGGCCAGTCTGTTCCCTTCACCTTATATTAGAGCCACTTAGATCTAACTTACCTCTGGGTGCTGGGCAGGAAAGGTGAAAGGAGCGGAGGGGAGGGGAATAGCCTGGTGTCAGAACACCACACAACAGAATAGCCTGGTGTCAGA
>JACXGI010012398.1:12922-23063 GCA_016801175.1 Esox masquinongy | reverse complement strand
AGTCTGCACTGTGCCTTTGACAATGAGACTAGAAGTCTGCACTGTGCCTTTGACAATGAGACTAGAAGTCTGCACTGTGCCTTTGACAATGAGACTAGAAGTCTGCACTGTGCCTTTGACAATGAGACTAGAAGTCTGCACTGTGCCTTTGACAATGAGACTAGAAGTCTGCACTGTGCCTTTGACAATGAGACTAGAAATCTGCACTGTGCGTTTGACAATAAGCTCAATACAATTCCTCTTCCGGCCTTAACGATAATATCATGGCAAAGAGTGATATCCTCTGAGCACCTAATGACTGTGCAGACGTCAAGGCAACCATACAGTATGCGTCTTCATTGCTGCAATGCCAGCGCAGCTCCCTCCTCTCCTATTTGTCTCCTTATCCGGTGATGTATGGGGCTCTATCTTTGGACTTGCTGGATTTCCATCTGCCGCAGCCTGCTTTCATCAATACCTCCCCATATTAGACTTAACACAGATAGAACAGAGTTGTAAGACATCTTATCTGCGCACATTAGCTGTAGGTTCTGTACGTTTAATCTAAAGGGAAAAGGTCAAATGACGTGCCCTAAATTGCACCCTAGTCCATACATACTGCCGTCCATTTGATCAGGGCCCATATCCCAGGGCTGGACCCAGGCTGTGACGCCTGATCTGCACTCTGATGTAGGGCAGGGCTATTCAAATCCAGTCATGACGTGACTGATTAAAACCCGGTGATGCCAGTTGAGCCCAATTAGCTACCAAGGAGACACAAAAGACAGGAGTGTTTTGGCCCTCCAGGACCAGATTTTATCGACCTGATATCGGGCCTCAGACAGTGGTGGCACTGCAAAGGTCTATAATGCTTTCGCAGTGGCAATCAGCAGAGATGAAACCGCCATATCCTTAACATGTCCATCCATTTTCAGAGACGTAAAGGTCAGACGAGTTGAACCTTTGACAGACCCTTTGGATGCGTAACCACCTGTCCAGCCCGAGAAGGAAAGACGAGACATTCCTGTTTGTTGGAAGAAATACTGTATATGCCAGAGCCCCCCGCCGCAGCGAGCCAAAGAACCCATCCGTTCTCATTTGGAGTTCCCTCTGGTCGGATCACCATCACAGTGGGTCTTGTGGTAAGGAGGCAGATGCACCTGGCGAGCAAGACAGCAGAATAACAGTAGAAGGCTCGTTAGTTGCCGTCAAACATGTTTTCCTCCCCCCGGTGGGGAATATTATTTGCTTGATATATGGTAAATCGGTGCCAAAGTTACTTCCAACATTTGTCTCCACTACCAGCCCACAACCTGGTTGTAGCCAGCCATCCAGTGCTTCCGAAACGTTTCAAATCGATGACCAACTCTGAGATTCCTGTAACTTTCACAGTGTGCCTGGACGGCAGATACGGAGGCACCTCTCAAACTAGGTGGGTGTGGTCTGTGAGGTAGCTCTTCCGTTTGTTAGTAGGCAACTGATGTTTGATTATCCGCGAAAACTGTATTTCTTAAATGACTACGTCTGGTGCTTGTTCCGAGGTTGGCTGCGATATTTCCCAGAGCAGAATAGATGCAAGCAGTGGTTGGCGGTAAAGACACCCTTGATGGAACCCTGTTGTTCTCCGCAAACATTAGCATGGTGATCAACAAGTTTGTGCTGTACAACATTTGTGGAGTAAAACTTCAGGAAGGGGTGCAGGTGCTAGGCACTTCGCAATCTCTCGTCTGGACCTCTGTAACTCGCTGTAACCAGGGCTCCTGTCGTGTGCCACCCAACCCCTGCAACTCATCCAGAATGCTGCAGTCCACCTTTTCTCCAAACTTCCCAAGTTCTCCCACGTAACCCGTTCCTCCACTGGCATGCTGCGTGTCCACTAAAAGACCATGGTTCTTGCCTGTGGAGCAGAAAGTGGAACTCCCCCTCACCACCTTCAGGTCATTGTCATACTCTGCCTGCCCAAGCTCTTTGCTCTGCCACCTCTGGTCTGTTGGCTGTCCCTTCCCTACAGGTAGGCAGATTGTGTGAGAGTGAAGGGGAGGCTGGTTCCACCATTCTCCTGAAGCCAGAAGAGCAACGTTCTGGAACTCTAGCTTTTTAAAGATAATCCAAAATAACAAGCTGACTGTTTAAAGCTTTGGTCACACGGCAGGGCCTGTTCGGGACTGCTCAAATCACTCCCAATTTTCTTTGTTCACATCTTTTCTAAACTTTGGTGAGGAGATGCAAATCCAACTTGGTGTCAGTCAGTCATGTTCTGATGGCCGTTGTCTTTTCAACCCAACAGAGTTGAAATACATTGCCTACACATACTGAGACAGAGGGCCTCAGGTAGTGATTCAGTCAGTTGCAAAAAGGAAGAAGTTAAAGAAGAGAAATTAGATGTTTTCTTTTGTATTGGTCAAATGTTTTGGGAAAGTCTATCTTCCCTTGGCTTCCATGAATTCCCGTCTTGAGGTTAAATAATTATTTCTGCTATAAAGCTCAGTTGGTAGAGCATGGCGCTTGAAATGCCAAGGTTGTGTGTCCTGTTGCAATGGTGAGGCAGTACCAAAAAGGATCCGAAAGGATGCAGTCACTACTATTTGTTTTTCTGTCAAATTTGACCACTGGGATGCAAGCTGAAAGTAATAATTTGAAATCAGATTTGTATCTGATTTTCAAACTACCTAAAAATGTGGTTAGAAATGTGGTTTGAAATATCAGTCTGATTTGAATCAACTGTGGGAGGAAAAAAAGGTAATTTCAAACTTTCTGGAGGGACACGGCTACATTGCTTTTCATTCGGGCCAAGCGTTTTATGCAGAGGGCATAGCCAGATCCACGTCTGTGTTTTGTATTCAGCTCATGTCACTCTATATTCAGCTCAGGTTTCCTCCTGCCGCCAGCGGTCATTGATTAGGTATTTACCTGTGTGTTCTGATCGAAAGCTCCATTGAGGGCAGCCAGGATGGGAGTGTGTGGCTGGAGTGGAAAGCAGGCTGGGAGGCTGAGAGGCTTGACTTCCTCAGAGGCTGTGTAAGTAGCTCTTACACAGCCTCTTACACAGCCAAGTAGCTCTTACACAGCCTCTGAGTAAGAGCTACTTACTCAGTAGTAGCTCTTCGTCTCAGACGGAGTACCAAACCACATGGGGCACCATGCCGGCTAAGATCTCAGTGCTCTGAACTACACTTATTTTACTACTCCTGTGTTTGATTTAGATGGCTCATTACCAACAGCTGATTCGCCTGTTGTAGAATGGCGATATGGCGGTGTTGTGAACGCTAACTCTTCAAATGTGTGCCGTAATTAAGTGTTTTTGTTCTCACTTGATCTGAAATATGCAATTTTTCTGTTTCTGAAACAATAGAGCAATTATGCATACTCCCCTCATAAAGAAGATAATATCTTCAAAAGAGGGATAAAGTAGTTAAAAACTAATTTGTTTCAAAGTGGTATTGGTCACAGAAATTAGCTAAATGCTTGTGACTTGGCTCATCAACAATATATTCTAATGTAAAACAGGAAAGAGAAAGTCCTCATGAGTGCAATTATCAATTTACAAATGGTATGATATGAAGCTGGAGGAGCTGCAAGCTCATAAGGTAACTAAAGATATACGATTTTAATAGTGATCTTTCAAAAAATATTTTAAAAATGAAGCAGTAAGTGTATGTGTCAGTGTGCTATAGGGCCTGGTTTAACAAGCATGTCTCATTAAACTATGGCCAAAAGTCTCTCCCTCAATCTCTTTCTCCCTCAGTCTCTCTCTCCCTCCATCTCTCTCTATCTCTCCCTCCATCTCCCTAAATCATATACAGTAGCACACGTTGTAAAGAAAAGCAACATTTTATGGAAAAAAAGGCTACTTGTCATCTCCCTGAGTCTATCCCAAATCACACCCTATTCCCTCCGTAGAGCACTACTTTCGGTGCCATTTGGGAACGCGCACATTTCATAATGTCACATCTATCTCGCAGAGACAAGATTATGTCTCTTACTAAACTACCCTATACAACCAGGAGACCAAAGGAGCCACTTGAAAGTGTTTTTCAGTCTATTAAAGGTATTTCTTTTGTTAAGAGACATTTCATGTCTGAGGAGGTGACATTCCAACAGCCGGCATTTATTCCCTACATCGCCGTCTGTGAGCTGTATGAAAGATGTAGGGGGACGGTCCTTTAACCTTTTGCTTTACAAGCATGTAAATATTCTGAGCTCACTGTACTTTATGTTGCATCGTCTGGATTTGTTTCCCAGGGGTACCGTGGCGTACAGCTTCCACCACATCTGACCAGGGCCTGTGGAGCAGAAGAAATGCACAATGTATTAAATGTGAGGCAATTTGGGACACGCAGTGGCTCTTCACTGGAGTGTGGCAGAGACAGTTTCATAGCGGTTTTAGCACTTACCATCCCAGTCATGTTTCTGTCCAGGCTCCTAATAGCCGAGTAGTCCAGTCTAAATGCAGCCTAATATCATGTCGAGGAAATGGGTTATTCATGTTTGTAAGTGGACTGTTAAATTAACAAGCATTTCAGAAATGAGTGCTGTATTTTTAGAGATTAAGATTAGTCCCGATGTGATTAGTCCCGTCCACTCACCACGAGGTGGAAAGACGAACTCTTTCTTTTGGGTCAGGGTTTGGGAGGCAGCGTGAAATATAACTAACACGGAGTACCAGCTTAACATTTTGTTTTGAATTCTTTCCTCTTTCATGTTGCACTAATACATTACTATAAAAAACATGCAGGATGAAAAAAGAAAACACAGGATAATGAAGAAAGAACCTAAATTTGCCAGAAGAGTTGCCCCCAAGATGCGGGAGACCATTTTATCATCAGCATGACCTCACCAGACGCTGATAACATCTACAGAATGAAAACAACAGGAGACCCAGGAAACAGTCCAATGGGAGTGCTCTATGGTCCAGAACCCAGGTGGTAGAGGATTACACCTGGGGCTTATCAAGGACCCCAGGTAACCCCCCCCCTCAGGTGACCCCAGGTGACATCACCTACCTGGATGCAGTGGCACCTAATATGCACTGTGTCTATGATGTCATTGTCTTGTTTGGTAACCTGACACCGACATCTACCGTGTCAGGGGGAAATGTCCACTGGGATACCGCTCTTCCTGCTCCTGGTGTTTCAGATTAAACATTAGAGAAGCGAAAGCCACTGGTTCTATCTATTTCACCGCAACCTGACGTGCAATTTTCTCCTGCTCACCAGCAGCTGAAATGGTTTGAGTCTGAAGAGAACACTAATGGTAAAGCGTCTCATTTACCAGGCTGCAGCTAACCTATTCCTCAAAATGGCAGCTGCTTGGATGTATGTGGTGCAAACCCCTTGGCTCCGGTTTCAACTGGAGATCTAATCTCAAATGGACTCATTTGCCTTCCTGGGCAGCGTAACACGAGTTCTGATTGGTTATTGTTGCAGGGATGCCGTAGTCATCGGGCGGCCATGTTGGCGTCTGATGGAGGGTGTGTCCTGAATGGCCGTCTATCCCCTTCATAGTCCAGTTGTTTTAACCAGGGGCCATGGGGACGGTGGGCAGCCCCTCCTGGTGAATTTAACGGCACAGCATCATGCCAATTACAAACCATGTGTAGGAGGGAGACAGGGACAGTATGATCAATCACTCTACTGGCCTGCTGGGGTGTGTGTGTGTGTGTGTGTGTGTGTGTGTGTGTGTGTGTGTGTGTGTGTGTTCGCCACCGAGAGAACCTGCTCAGCAGGTGTCAGGAAAGGATAGAATAGTGTGGTATCTGAACTCTGCCACTCGGGTTTAATCTGAGGTGTGACCTGCAGGGAACTGTAATATGGAGAAAATATAACACCACTTGGCCGTCCCCAAAAACACGTTGACGGGCGAGAAAAGATGCTCTCTGACTGGTTTAATTAAACTGTATGGATCAGATGATTGAAAATGCAACAAAGTAGGCTAAATTAAAACCGTTGCGCTTGCTTTATCTACATTTCAAGAATGTTTTTTATTATTTTGGGTTGGGGGGGTTGAATCAGAATACCGAGCCTGTTTGGATGCCAAGCTTCCACTCGCCAGCCCCCAATCCATACACAGCCAGTGCCTCCCCCACTATTCACCCTGGCGGTGATAAATCACGGTCATGTCGCTGTATCCTGTGTGTTGTGTCTTACGAGACTTGCCTGCTAACACACAGAAACCCGGCACCCCTGGGGAAGGGACTGCGGGGGGGGGCTGCCGAGCTGCAGGCTGGAGGAGCCCTCTGCTTTCTGACGCGGTGTGTAGTGTGTGAGGACCAAATGGCAGTCCATTCCCTCCTTAGTGCACTGCCAGTGACCAAGGCTCTATGGGCGCTGGTTAAAGCGGCTTCACCACCACAGGGAAGGAGGAGCGATTTGGGATGCGGACATTGTGGCGTGATTTGGACGACTGGGTGTTCGGTGTGTTGAGTGGGAATACTTGACCCTGATAAAGAGCTCTGAGTACCTGGCGCATTCAGCTGAGAGCCACATAGCAACCGACATAGCAGGCCGGGAGGGGCTAGCGGACATTTTGCTGAATCCACGAAGGACTGACAGTTTGTAGACTGGGTCCTTCTTATCAAGGGAGTGGTTTCCTTAATGGGAAACGTCCACAGAATGAACGTCTATATACACATGCTGGATGAGTCCTAAAATGGATGAATGCATGCAACGTGTTTGCCGCACCCCAGTAGCCGTGGATATGTTTCCTTACGACACTGTAATTACCACTTCATCGTTATATTGTTGTTTTGTCTATTGTTTATAGTATTGTTGTTTTGTCTATTGTTTATTATATTGTTGTTTTGTCTATTGTTTATGGTATTGTTGTTTTGTCTATTCTTAATAGTATTGTTGTTTTATGTATTGTTTATAGTATTATTGTTTTGCGTCTGTTGCATATTTAACTAGGTTTAATATTAAAAGTATTGTTACAATTTTAATTTTTAATGGTGAATGATGTTGCAATTGTCCAGTCATTTGGTGTACTTTACAATTAAGTTGACAACTGTTAGAAGTTTGCATTCATATAGCAGCTGGCACTAACCCTAAGAGTCACTGTGGTGGTTAACAACAGAGGATAAACAGAGGGCCTCACTCTCTCAAACTTTCCCTCTGTTTTTCTCTCCTTTTCTCTTTTTCAGTCTGTATCTCCCCCTCCCTCTTTTAATTTCACTTTTTCTCCCCCTCTCTTTCTCTCTCCCTTTCTTTCTCTGCCCCTAGTTCTTTACCTCCCTTTCTATCTGTCTCTTTCTCTCACAATCTCTACCTCTGTTTTCTTTCTGTTTTTCTTGGTGAATTCTAAAATCTGAAGTGTTCGACTCTGATCTTACATCTGGTTGATCTGCCGTGGAAAAAGGACATAAATAAGTTCAACCACTCGCCCCATTACCTTCAAAGACTGTGTGGTATTTTCATCCGAGGACAATGAATGACTAAATAACTATGGCATAATGATACATTTAAAAGTGCTACTATTCAGAGGCTTTTCATAATGTTTTATACACGTCTCAGTCTTGCAATTTTCTCTTGATTATGATAGTCAGAAAAGGGTAATTGACTGCCTTTCATGTCAACGGTGAGAGAGAGAGTGAGAGAGAACGCTTTAAATAAAATGAAGAGAGGAGAGGGAGAGAGAACACTAAGTAAAATGAAGAGAGGAGAGGGAGAGAGCAATCTCCATTGGTAAGGAATGGTGGACACCTGCTTGGTGTCCCAATTGACACCCTATTCCCTATGTAGTGCACTCCTTTGGACTTTAGCCCTGTGGTTCCTAATCAAAAGAAATGCTCTATATTAGTAAGAGGTTGCAGTTTGAGACAAACTCCTGGACTATTGCCTTCGAACCCAGAGTCAAACATGACTTTAATTTACATTATGCGCACAGCTCCTACTCCTGGCTCCTACTCCTGGCTCCTACTCCTGGCTCCTACTCCTGACTCCTACACCTGGCTCCTACTCCTGGCTCCTACTCCTGCCTCCTACACCTGCCTCCTACTCCTGGCTCCTACTCCTGACTCCTACTCCCGACTCCTACTCCCGACTCCTACTCCTGACTCCTACTCCTGCCTCCTACACCTGGCTCCTACTCCTGACTCCTACTCCTGCCTCCTACTCCTGGCTCCTACTCCCGACTCCTACTCCTGCCTCCTACTCCTGACTCCTACTCCTGGCTCATACTCCCGACTCCTACTCCTGCCTCCTATTCCTGGCTTCTATTCCTGGCTCCTACATCTGGTTTCTACTACTGCCTCCTACTCCTGCCTCTTTGCTTGGCTCCCACAACTGTCTGGTTGAAAGCGTCATCCTTGAAAGAGGGTTACCAATTTTACATAAATTTTACCTGATGAAACTGTTTTACGACATGATCTTGTTGCAATCTGATGCACTGATTTCAAATGTAGTAAAAAAGACACATTGTAAAATTCCCCTTATCCTTCACTGATCCCTTCTGGAAATGTCTGGAAATACCCACCATCATCTTCAGCTTGTACATTACCTGTTCTAATCTCTGCTTGGGCCCCTTATAGCAAAACTGACTAAGTCCTGCAGGGTGACCTGAATTAGGCCATGCTTCTCAGGTCACATGACTACCAAACCCCAGAAAATGCTGTTATTGATGTTGTTCTGGGATTTTCAGAAATGACCTCAGTGATCACTGATTCGCTGTCTATATCCTTAACGGCCGCTCAGTTTAAACAACCTGTCCTTATCTGTCATTGATTCCTGATGGAAAAACTTCAACAAGCTTTCCTTATTGACCAGGCCTGTGAAAATGGGTTTAGAATCAGCTCGGTTCCCTCTTCCAAAGATGCATGGATCTTATTTTATAACTTTTACTTTCTCTGAAGAACATTTGGTGAAAGGCTCGGCACGAAAATGCTCATGCTGACAGGCTTTTATTCAGGCAAATGAGAAATAAGTGCACTCGGGCTGTCCGGAAGGCCAAAGTCAATTACCTTAAGGAGCAGTTCTCACTCTGTGTGTCTGGCCCAAAGAAGTTCTGGAAAACCTTGAATGATGTGGTTGTCGCTGACCAGCAGCGATTGGCTAAGCTCTTTAATCACCATTTCATTAAATCAGGATTCTTATTTAACTCAGCCATGCCTCCTTCTCCGTCCCACTCCTCCTCATCTGCCAGTCCTTTTAATACGGCTGGCCCTCTGGCCTTTTTATCCAGGCACAGTACATGGATTCTCCCTGCAGGCCGTCATGGTGTCTGGATGTTAAATGAGCTTCTAAAACTGGATGCCAAAAAACATCTTCAGTGCCTTGTTAGTCTACTCCCACTTTTTTTTTTTAAATGCCTCAGAGTTTCTTGCATTTATATTATTCCCACTTACAATACCTACACATAATATTCCACAACTTTAAGGGTACTTAACCTATCACACTGTATTAATTGGCCTCCATCTGTGTTTTATTCTTGTGATTCAAGATTAGTCCAGGAATCCCTCTTTTGAGTAGTGAATTAGAAAGCAAACACTCAACCATCAACTCCATCAAAAATCAAGGGAAAAAGATATGGAAAGACATATCAGGAGATCTGTATAAAATATTTAAAAAGCCTTGCATATCCCTTGGAGCGCAGTCAAGAAAATTGTGAAGAAGTAGAAATGAATTCAAGCCTCCACCAAGATGCTTCTAGAGCAGGCCTTCAATCCAAACTAGATTGATGACCAAGCAAGGAGGAGATATATTGTAGAAACTAAGAGGTGAAAGGCAACTTTGAAAGAGTTGTAGGACAACAGCATCCAGAAAATTTGACAAATTTAGACTGAATGGGAGGTTGGCAAGCCCACCTGAAATCCCATTTGAGGTATTCCCAAAAGAGAGATTGTATGGTCATGTGACAAAGGTTTTGTTGTCTGAATAAAACTAAAACGTAAATTGTCAGCATTACAACAACACACAGTCATAACTACTTTGGAGTGGCTAAGGAAAAAAATGGTAAGTGTCATGACTTCAATCCAATCAAAATGTGTGGCTTGTCCTGAGATTGTTGTCAACCGACACTCCCCAATGAACTTTGCAGATCTTAAAGAGTTTCTGAAAAAGGAATGGTAAAATATTGCCAAACACTGGGGGGATGGGGGGGCACCTATCCCAACAGACTCACATCTGTCATTACTGATGAAGATTCTGTTTTGAGGTCTCTGTAGTGGTGT
>JACXGI010012397.1:0-22883 GCA_016801175.1 Esox masquinongy | reverse complement strand
CCCCCGTCCCCTGTGGCTCCGGCCTCCTCTTCCGCCAGGACCTGGACAAGGATGGGGGCTTTACACATGTCACGGGTGGGCCCAGGAAACGGCAGGTGGAAGGAGGCACACAGAGACAAAAAGAGAGTGACAAGAGAGTGCCAAAAAAGGAGAGAATTCGGAGGACAACCACAAACAAACTGGGAACAGAAACTTGCCTCTGCGTTGCCTCCTATTGCTTCTGTGATACAAACAGGCCCACACTCCTCCCAGTCAATATGATGCACGCACCTCTTTTCCCCTATCACCCAGAAAGTCTTCTTACTCCCCACACCTCCCCGTTCTCTCTGAAGGAGGGCCTCGGCACGGCCTTGTGGAGATATGAGGCACGGTTATCTGGGTTACTCTGTGGACCCAGGGTTATGCGCCCACGGTTGCTCGGTCCTGTTCCTTTTCTGTCTGTGGTCAGTAGTTACTTCAGTCAGTGATCATGTTTAGCTAGGTGAATGAATGCATACACCATCTCCAGCTGGTGCTGCCAATATACAGTGTTTGGACTTCTTGGCAGGCTTGGGATCTAATCACAGAGACGGATAGAGGCGTTTAGTGTTCAAGAGCCTGTTTGAGCATGGGAATCGCCATTGAGGAGTTTCGCCATTTAGAAGTAGTCTGCTGGGCGAGACTCCTTATGGGCTAAGGATTCATCTCTCATGAAGAGACAACATAAGTTGTATCATAAACCTGTCATGAAACAACAGTATGCGTGAGATAACAAGTGTTCCGGTGCTTTGGACAAATCAAGATTTTGCAGGTTTTAGCATCTTTAGAATTTGAAGCAGATGGAACATTTTGCTCATAGACTCACTGGTCATTTTTAAGCAAAGAAAGATTTTTTTGTTTTTCGGTTGCAACCTCTTCACTCAACACGTGGACCCAGAACGTAATTGATCAACTGGATGGATCAGTCAAATACACCAGTGTAAAAACGCCTGTGAAACAAGTGCAGGCGGCGGGAAATCGCTAAGCTTGGCTTCATAGCTGTTCAAACAATACACTACAGGTAGTAGTATGCACCCCTCAGTTGGTTTGCCGACTCATAGAAATAGTCAAAGAAAATTAACTCGCTAACAAAATGGACATGGCCTTTGTGGCACCGCCCATGCTCTCAGACACTCTAATGAGGGGGATACAATGACGCGATCCCTATCCACGTCGTCAAATAACTTGACGATACTAAAGATTGCTCGAGTCTGATTCAAATTGCCGCATGGACAGGTTTGGTTTTTGGGGACTTTCCAGGTTGCCGTGTTAAAGCCGGGCAAGTTCAGACAGGCAGAGATTTACTTGAATCCTTGTTTCCAGTGTTCTGAAACCCGGATCTGCTTGTTCGCTTCTTCTTTGGTCTTTGGTGCGGTCTGGCTGTGTATACTGTAACTATGTATAGTCCGCCCCTCCACCTAGCCAAGTGTTGCTCCTGAAGGGACAGAACAATCAATACTGGTGGTGCGGTGGTTCGCTTTGCCCGTATCCCAAGTGGCACCCTGTCCTATATACGGTCTAGTGCACTAGTATTACCAGTGCTGATGACCATGGTCAAAACGAGTGCACGACGTAGGAAAGAGGTTGCCGTTTAGGACGCAAACTGTGTTTATTTTCTCAGAGTCTCTTAACACTTAAAAAAAAAAAAAAATACCTGAGGTTGTTCATTGTTCCTCCACTATGTAATGCAGTGCTGTATGTTTGTGTTGGTATTTTGATCAATAATGTTTTAAACACAAAAAACAGGGAAATATGTGATCTGTGTGTTGTACTATTTACATATAAACCAGCCTATATTTGACAGAAAGCACATACTACGTCTCCAGTAGCCAGCCAGCCTAAAGTAATAACGATTAAGTTACTGTTGAGTCTTGAAACAATTTGTCTGACCCGGAACGTCCTTCACCGAGAACAGATGGTCTCTGCTTTTAATACAGTATTCTGGCTGACTCTCAAATGGCACCCTTATCCCTAGTATTCACTACTTTTGGCAGGTCAAAAGTACTGTACTATACAGGGGGCCATTTAAGGTGCGTCCTATGACTTTGACCTAGTTATCTTGGATGCACACACATGCACAGACACTTACAACCCACCCTCCCCACTGATATCCCTTCATTCTAATAGGGTCGTAGATCTATAGGAAGTGACTGCGGGGTCACGGCTAGGTGGAGCGTAAGAGCAGGGAATGGTTAGGGCTTGTAGGGGGGTCCCACTCTTAATGTTGATGGCATTGATTTATGAAGCGTTTGGATTACATCGTCCTCTAAGCCAGTGTTTCACTCATTGCGCCGGTGTATATATATTTTTTTTTCTGACATCTTATTTCCTACATAGTGACCTACTTTTTATCAGAGCCCTTTGAGCCCTGTTGAAGGTAGGGCACTAAATGTGGAGCAGTGGGCTGTAAATACAGCCCATGTCTTTGTTGTTGACAAAATGAGTATGATCTGGTTTCTGCTGTATTAAAACAATTGAGTGTAGACATAAACTAACAAGCTGACAAGTTATTTTCTATAGGAGCCATGTACAGGATGATTGTATTTCTTCTTGTTGTCAGTTCTCTATTTATGTTCACATGTTTACCTCTGTCTGTGAAAATAGCCTGGTCTAGAATCGGTTGTTATTGCAGCAGGTTAGAAACCCTGGTGGACAGTTTCCAGTGATCTGTATGGATCGGTCCAGGATCGGTGGTCGTGATAGCTTCCTTATTTACCAACATTCCCTGGTTTCCCAGAAATCCCACAGCCAGAGAGGCGGAGTATATAAAACTGAGATTCCAGCAGTGTTGAGATCTCGTTAAATCTATCCTCGGGATAATTGGCCTGGGTCTCTGGCAGCTATCAAACAAGACTAAGATTAGGCCATCTCCCTCACTGAAAGGCTTTTTAAGGAGTCGAACACAGGGTTAAAGCAGTGCCAATGACAGTGGCAGACCTGGAGGTCTGTTTGGAATGTACAGTAGGTGGTTGGGAAAGATAGAGGCTGTTTGCTAATTTGCACCCTATTGCCTATATTGTGCACTTCTGTCCAGGGCATTGGTCCTTACGGCGCTGCGCTACGTAGAGAATAGGGTGCCATTTGAGACTACAGCCAGAGGTTCCATTATCACCCCCCCAACACACACACACACACTTCCCCCGCTAGAAACTGGCAGCTGATTTCTTAGCGACTGTCATGTGGGACTGACTGCTCAACTCAACTCAAGTAGCAGTGTACTCTAGGCCTAATTGATGCGCAACAACGCCCCTGAGCGCCAAATGCCAGAGTATTTCTCGTCGAGCACTACTTTTGACCTGGGCCTAGTGGCTGGAACTGATGTTTGGTTTCTGTCAGGAGGACTCGGCCAGTGAGCTGCCTTGTCTCACTAACTACAACAGTACTGTTTAACGGTAGTTAATGAGTCAGCAAAGGACAAACGACAGTCAGCCGTTCACTGACAGATTGATCTTGTGATACACGCCACCCTGGCTCTTTTTTTACTTAGCCAGTGTTTACTTTAAAAGACTGTTTATGTGCAAAGACATAGACAATTTATGTTTTAAAGTCAATGTTCCGTGTATCATAGAGACCACATTCATGGTGAACACTGCGTATGTTGACTTAATGGAAAATTAAATGAAACGGTGCGTTGTATAAATCTATGATCAGATCGAAGCCTAAATTTGGATTGGATACTTGAAAACACACCAGGTGGCGTTTGAATATGGATAATATGATTAGATAATATGGTTAGGGGACCAATAAGAAATGTTTTTGAGTTCCCATCCACTCCATGTATTGATACAATGTTCAGATTTCAACCCTGATGTCCCAGGGGGCTGACACCGGCTGGGAAGGAAATGGAAAACATAGCAGACAACATGTTCAACTTCTCTTTATTTGGTGATATTTGGTTCTCAATACCACATTCTTGTATCATCCAGCAATTTGGGTTAGACATCCACCTGTCTTAATTAGTTCAAGTTTATGTTAATAATAGAGATAAATTCATAACCACCTGCATCTGGATGTAGACATTTGCGAGTCCTAGTCAAATGTCAGACAGCAACGGAAACATTTAAAAAAACATTCTATCCCCAGATCCCCTGTACAGAAAGGAGATGAAGGCTTGTTATGTCTGTGCCTGTGTGTTCGTCAGTCAGTGATGTAAATTTCCTGTAGTAGTGACTGTGTGGGTCACAGTCAGACACATGCAGCTGTTTCAGTGATCTATTAAAGAAACTGTCTGAAATTCACCTGCACTCTTTTCGAGGGATTCATTTACTCAACTCATGATTGTTCTTAAAAATAAAAAAAATACTATTGTTAAAGATGCAGTCTGGAACTTTAGCAAATAACAAAAAACATTCTGTTTTGTATATATGTGCGTAATCTGTAAGTAGAATCACTATCATATCTCAGTTTGCCATGAAATTTGAAAGTGGGTGGTTTTGATGACATGGGGCACATAAACACATATTTTTGGGGACCTGCTTTAGCTCATCAGTGCCATTTTAAATAAATAGTTGGATGACTTTTTTAGTGCCGCACATTCCGTTTATGCCTGCTCTGTATTTGCAGTGGTACAGTAGAATAGACTGTACTACTGTATAAACACCACATCCAGGCTGCCGCAGCTCGCATGGTGTTCAACCTTTTCAAGTTATCAGATGTCACCCAGCTTCTCCACACACTTCACAGGCTTCCAGTTGCAGCTCATATCCAATAGAAGACCACTATCCCCCTGTTGCATGAGACCGGTACACACTCTCTAGAACAATGGTTTTCAAACCTCCCCAAGGGGAGCCTCAGCATTCCCGGTCTGGTTATTTGAACTATTCCTGAACTAGCTCACCTGATTCAAATTGTGTACTAATCCTCAAGCCTTTGATTAGTGAATCTAGTGTGCTAGTTCTGGGCTTCAGCTAAGATGTAGAAGGACAGGCGTCCCCAGAGGAGAGGTATGAAAACCACTGTTCTAGAGCAATGGCAAACATGACCTCAAGCAAGCTGGTGAGTAGTCTTATCCAATTTCCAATCCTGAACTGTGTTTAAATGGACAAGCTGCTGAACTTTTTTTTTCTAACTCAGCATGAGCGAACAGAACTAACATTGCTAATATATGCTCTAGCAACTTCTTTGGGAACAGCGTAAGATGATAATCATTACTTTTGGGCAGAATCAGTGTATTGTCACAACTGAACACTACCTGGTAAAGTTTATCAATGTGGCTTAGGAACTATGACTGGACCTATCCAAACAAAGGTAAGTCGAGCTTTTCAGTTGATGTGTAAGAATATAAACTTTAAATGAAGCGTCCCAACAACATGTCAACACAAGCGCTGGTGCATTACACACCATTAACAGTCTTAGGTGATGACCATATATTTCATATCATCCTACAAAATCACACAGCTCAACTGAGATCCACAGCCCTCCACAATAGGTGGCACTAAGACTAATGTATGGACAATATTAGAAGCACACTGGACTCAGTCACACTTAGTTAAAAAAGAGAATGATCACAGAGGTTTAAACCCCAGAGGGTATATTTCTCATCGCAATACTTCATGGAATGCTCGATAAGCAGACTGTATAGACAGGACCAGGGTTTGGCCCTCCAGTATAATAAGATATTTTCAATTGTTTGTTGATTGTTCAATTTACCCAATGACTAGGTTCAACTGACCCCTAACCGGGGCGATTTGATAGGTTCAACTGACCCCTAACCTGGGCAAGTTGATAGGTTCATCTGACCCCTAACCTGGACAAGTTGAACCACAGGACCACATTGTTCTGGAACCATCATATTTCCAAGGCCCTTTGTCATTGGTACATTCTTGTCAGTTCACCTGACATGGGACATCCTGAAATAAGGGTAGATGTTCTTTAGTAGTTTTACTTCTGTCTTTTTCCTCCTTGTCTAGGGGACCACTTAAGTAAAAATTGGCTCATATTACCCCTCTTTCCCCCCATATGGCTGCATGACTAATAATGATGGGATCAGTAGTGAGGAAAATATTTAGCCTACCTTCACTTGTAAATTGAATCCTTTCTTTTATCCTCCTGGTGCTAATTAATGTCAACATTAAGTTATTGCTTTTACCTAGGTATAAAACACTGTTAAAGTTACTTGACACTCAGACCATGCCAGTGTTAAAATATGTACTTTTTTATTAACATGTTTTTTCCCCCAATATATCATGTGCAAATTATGATATCTGCTCTCTGAAATGAATGAAAAGTAGCGAAGCACTACGCCCACACTGTCCATTAACAGCGAAAGCTGTCAGGAATGCGTGCGTGCACAACTGATTCGAATGCATTTCAACTAAGTGGGAGGTATGCGCTTGCATATTGAGAAGAGCATTTCTTAGTCTGGCGTCGCTGATGTGGCTGTGAAGCAGTTTAAGCAAATGGGGGGATTTATTTCTTATTTTATTTAAGATGTCAGGCTTCATTTGACATGAAAGTCGGGAGAGTTTTTGAGGAAGAGCTGTTGGCTGGATTCAAATCCACGCTGTAACTTTGTGCACCGGAGGCAGTGGCCCAGAGAGACTGATCTCTCCATGCAATGCGATTTTGAGCATAAACTCTACCAGAATCGCTGGGGGAAAAACAATAGAGAAAAAAAATATGGAAAATGAATGTGTAACAACTGTTTTGTTGGATTGTCACAGGGTAAGGACCACTATCCCTGACTACACTTGACTAGCATGTCCAACTCAAGTGTGCAGCCAACATTTCTGGCAGGATAGTCTGGTCTTGGTCACCTGTTTAAACCAAACCCCATTTGCCGTTAATTAGTATCATGAAATCTACATTTACAGTAGATCTAAGTAGACTATATTGAGTCCAATAAGGGCAACAAACAGGTCTATTTAGTATGTTTCCCATACATCCCGTTCGTCTTCATTTTCTTAGACATAGACAGAGGCAGATATAGGGAGAGAATTTGTGCAACGCTGACAAAGATCTTGTTAGAACATAAATGTCCAGAATCTAAATCAGAATTGCCTTCATTAGCTAGGCACATTTACAAATACTCAGAATTTTACTTGGTGTTAATTTGCTGGTGGTGGTAGACCATATATGACGCTACAAAATATGGACAGACTACACAAAATCTACCAAATTTGACATACTGGTACATGGAACATGTGGACTTTAGCAGTAAGGGACTTTAGCAGCAATAATGTACAGTGACTTACAGTTTGCATGCACATTTACATATTTACAGTTCGAGATAGTACAATGCCCTCCAAAATCATTGGTAAAGGTGAGCTAAATGGGCTAGAAAGTTTGTTTTCTTTATCAGGACATGTGTAGGAGTAGAATAGTGCATGTATTCAATTTGCAGTTAGGTGACTTGATGTGGCTAGTATAGTCTTGCTCAGGGGTTCTCAACTCCGAGCCTGGGAACCCAGACTGCCGCTTGTTTTCCATTCTACCTGATAGTTAATTGCATCAACCTGGTGTCCTGGGTTTAAATTGGTCTATTTAGCGGACTAGGTAGACCAGCAGGACTTTGGGTCCCAAGGGCTTGAGTCGAGATCCACTGGTTAAGTTAGCCTCTGTGTGGCACAGTACGGGGAAATAAATTGTTCAAGTGACAGTATTTTTGGTGGTGATTGAGCTAAACTGCTTGCCTGCCCGATATATTTCACTGTTATTTATTTAACAGTGGGGGGGGGGGGTGATCTTGATCTTGCCTCCATGCTTCCTAGCCCTGGAGTCAGGTAGGACCTCGACGGAGGGAAGATGATCCACATGCTCTGCTTAGAGGCAACCTCCGGCCCCTTGGACGGACATTAAACCTGCAGCTATAAACGAGTAAAGGTACGGAGTGGTGCTGACACGTGATAAATCAGAGATGTCGATCTGTAAGCCTGTAAGGGGCGGGGACACGGCAGCAATGAAATACAGGAGTGGAAGGAAGGTGGAAAAAAACGCCTGGCCGATACGTGAGTGTGTTGGTTAGTGGCTCAGGTCCTTGTGCATGGCAGGGGATAATGGACGGTGTTAACGGGGGGGGGGGGTGTCTGTATGTTTGAGGCAGCTTGTCAACATCCCGTTCTGCCTCAATGGGAAACACAGCCGGGGAGAAAGAGCCGGAGAAGGATACGTCAACCCCCCCCCCCAGCACACGGGTCCGTGTCAGCGGGCTGGCCGCAACGCTCGCAGGCGACAAGGTAAGCAGTGAAGCAGCCACGATAACCATAAAAACATAGGGACCTTTACAGTAGGTCATAGGTTCCGAATAATGGTTTCTGTGATGTCTTTGAAGTGGGGGTGGGGGTGGTTTTGTGTACATCTTAGTTACTTAGCTCATACCTCCATACAATACTGACTGTAGACATAGTACCCATAGCACACTTGTTTTTTTACAAGGGGAAGGAAATGGAATGAACGAGCCAATTGGAAGTTGTGGATGGTTAGATGATATGGGGGACAGATTGGATGTGTAAGCCAAAACACGGGTTAACAATACTTCTTTTATGAGAATCACCATGGAGTTTTTAGTGACCACTAACAGTCAGGACACCTGTGCAACGTGTGTCCTTTCGCTTTGTGAGTGGGTGTGTTTATGTAAATTGCAGTTGACAGCCTATATGCAGTTTGTATTGACTATATTCAACACAGAGTCATTACAGTTTAGTTCTAATTAGTGATATTTAACTACTGTATGCAAAGGTGAAAGCATGGTCTGTTATCAGCAGCGGTTATTGGGATTTGAAGGGTGGTGGGGAGCTAGATTCATGTTCTGGGGTTACGGTGTCATGACAGGTTACTCTGGCTGTTGTTACAACTCTTTTGAATTTCAGGTGAAATAGCTTATCTGATTGGTCAAAATTACAGTGTCAGAATTTGGCCGCCTGTATTAATGTATAATTAAACTCCTGAATGCAACCAATAGCTAAAGAGGAAATATGCTAGTCTTATTAAATGTTCCAGTGAAATAAATTTGCCCAACAATGAATTGAATAGAGTTTATGATACATTATGATCAGACTGAGCCTAAAGCATTCTCTCTCAAGAAACACATTTAATACATTGTTGCCCAATGTATTTAATGTATTTGGGAGACATATCAAACATGCTATCATATTTGAGCCAACTGGAAATAGGTTTTTCTCAGTGTTTCAGGAAGGAAGGAATATAGGGTTTACAGTATATGGACCCTATTAATTTAGTAGCCTAGCATTTTATCTCTGCTGACATTGTAGCCTAAAGATTTCTCATAAATCTTTAAATATTCCTTTTTCATGTTCTCTACTCTGAGGACTAATCCATACATAGAAAGGGAAATTGTTGTTTTTTTGTAAACGTATTTGAAGAATCCGTCTTCCATCCTCTTGCTGTGCCACATGTGGGATAGAATGTTGGTGTGAACCAATAAGACTTGCTGCATATTGAACCAGGTTCTATTTGAGCACCTGGCAATGAGCAACGCAGACGCACTTTGACAAGCGTGAGAAATTAAGATACAACAATTGAATAACATGTATGTTTAGATTCATTTTGTGACGCTCACGCAGGCAGCACGGCCAATCTAGCCTGCTAAAATGACAACATGGAGACTTGCTTTGACAGTAGTGTAACTAGAGCGGGTATGTTTGACAATCTGCTTCGCCATATGCTTAGGAAACCCAACTGTAATATATTTAAGTCTAAAGACATTTGAACTAATTAGGCCAAATCACCTTAACAGAAGAGCAATGAAACCGGGTTTCTCTCCTGGTTGTATTTCAGATTGGCTGAGACATTAGTCATCTGTTATTGTGTATGTATTATGGCTCATATACAGCAGATTGAACAGATTAGCAGAATACATCTTCGGAATATACAAGAGGTAGAGACATCTCAATGCACAAAGAAATGCAGTTTTGATATCCATTTGTTGAAAGTTAGGTGACATTGTGCAACGAGGTGAAAAAAAAAGCTATTTACATTTTACAAAGAGCATTTTTATGCTGGAAAGTTAAATATTTGAAATATTTGAGAGGAAAATGCTCCACTTAAAATTCATGGGTTTATACTATTTTTGGAGGGTTGCATGTTGAACTTGATTTGGGAATCTAAAGAAAACAGGCCATGTAGCTACCATAAACAACTCATGCGTAGTTTCTATTTGTCTACAGGATACTTAGGGTGTTTCTCTTATTTATTGATGGACCAACCTAAACTCTAAAAGCTGACTAAAAGCATACTTAGGCTACTAAAATATAGATCCCTCTTTCTTTCCAGTCAATCCAACATTCAAGAGAATATTCATGGTACATATTTTGTCATTCTTTTGATCCGTTGTTTTCAGTGTGTATATGTAGATAATGGTAGCTTAATGTGTGCTGCAGTGTGCACGATGACAAATACAATTGCACAAGTGTGTGTTTGAGCGTGCGTGCGTGTGTGTGTCTATGTGTGTGTGCATGCGCATGCCCATGTATGTGTCTAGACTGCCTGTGGGACAGTGCGTCATCGTGTAACCTTCTAGTTCCAGGAACAGGACAGTTGCCGTTGTTGAGGTCTGGTTGCTAGGGTAGAAGGGGAACACTTCATTTAAATTTTGACAGCGTCAGCCGAGCATGAGATTAACAATCAATTCTGCATTGAAGTTTCCATCATGCCTTTCTTATAAAATTGAGAAACCACTCATATTCGAGGCTTTAAGGCCCATTTTAGACGTCTGTGTGTCCCATTTGGCACCCTATTATTGCAGTGCACTGCTTGTCATCACAACATTGTTTCCAAACTGAAAGTGCACCATGTAGAGCATAGGGTACCATTTTGGACTCCATCTTCCCGTGTGCTTTGCTTTCTCAAGTAAATTGTGGAGTTACCACCCATGACAGTGTTAGTTAGAGTCATAGACATGGTTGTTGAATTCACGGCCTTCACCAAGTGAGTCTTTAAATTTAAGTTATCATTAAAATTTAAGTCTTTATGAATATACATTACACAGCTTATAAGGCCTTATTCTGAGGCCTGGTTTAACTCTCATACATTGCTGTGCAGTGAACCTTGATTTAGGCCACATCAGGCCTGTAAGTAGAGTTGCAAAATTCCCACAAGATTAAAGGATTTCCACACTATTTCTGGATTCTCTGGGAACCCTTGAATATGGGAAAGTTACCATAATTTTACCACATTAACTGGATTGCAAAGGATTTCATAATTCCTGTTAGAATTCAACCAGAGTTAAGATATCCACAAGTTGTGTAGGGAGTTGGTGCTTTCTGACACAAGTTGTGTAGGGAGTTGGTGCTTTCTGACACAAATTGTGTAGGGAGTTGATGCTTTCTGACACAAGTTGTGTAGGGATTTGATGCTTTCTGACACAAGTTGTGTAGGGAGTTGGTGCTTTCTGACACAAGTTGTGTAGGGATTTGATGCTTTCTGACACAAGTTGTGTAGGGAGTTGGTGCTTTCTGACACAAGTTGTGTAGGGATTTGATGCTTTCTTACACAAGTTGTGTAGGGAGTTGGTGCTTTCTGACACAAGTTGTGTAGGGATTTGGTGCTTTCTGACACAAGTTGTGTAGGGATTTGAAGCTTTCTGACACAAGTTGTGTAGGGAGTTGGTGCTTTCTGACACAAGTTGTGTAGGGAGTTGGTGCTTTCTGATTACCAATCCAATTCGGAATGCCTGGCAGTTGGTTATTCATTGTCATTACACATCTATCCTGTCCATCAGAATGACAACGTTTGAGATTAAAAGATGTGACATAAATCAATCATTCCTCACCCCTTTTTAAACTCACTCTGAATTTTTATGAAGTACACCAAAAGGCCTTGAACGGCTAGAACATACACTTCAGACATCAAGGACTGGACAGCATAATGGCGGTAATACTGTAGTCATTCTATGGCTATTGTGTTGTATAGACATTTTTTAATCTCTCTCTCTTTATCTTTGTCTCTCTTCCTCTCCCTCTCTCAACATTTAAACAGTGTCTTTCTCATCTTGCTTCGGTCTCAGTTAGCAAGATACTGACTGGACTTGTTGAACAGGGTCATTCTCTGTATAGGAAAACAATTATCTCTGCTTTGCCTTGTTAACCCTTATAGTATTTTTCTAAAAACATAGTTAGCTTTTTTATTTAAAATGTGAGCGCAGGGATCAGTTTATCTGCTGCTGCTCACTATTGCAGGTGCTATCTAGCATGAGATGCCACGTGTTTTTTTTGCTAAAGTTAGGTTTATCCATTCTCCAGCAGTCAGTGTGTCTCCCACAAGCACAAGTCTTTTTCTTGGGATTGCGATTTTCAAGGAATATCTGAATTCTAGTTCCTTAGGGGAAAACGTTGACATCAGGCAACCTCGCAGGTAGTTAACTTCTGCCCAATCAATTGCCATCTCCATTCAAATTTAGCCACTGCTGAGAATCCTGGCATTTCTCATTGCCCAGGAGATGTCTGCACACCTTAGGTCACATCGCAAAGAGCTTACTCTTTGCGATGTGTCCGAATACTTACTTGAGGCCGGCGGGTCCGAGCAATGGTTATCTCGCAAGAGCACTCGGTTAAACAACAAAAATGAGGAGCCGCAACCCACGCGGATTTCCACAGTCCTCCTCACAGCTATCCTTGTCACTGTTGACCCTGGTTATCAAAATGGCCCTATTTAACAGAAATCACAGGATTTCAACCACGGGCGAAGTAAAATTCCTCCAGTTCTGCCTTCACTATCTTTCAAGTGTGACCCCGTCTTGTTCACTTCTCCAGAACATGCATCAGAGACCCAACGTCTCCAGAGCGGTGCTACCATAGTGGCCCCATTCACGTCCGCCACCGCTGCAGTCACTTATCGGCAAAATGTCACTCACGTTTGCAGAGACCGTCAGTCGTCATTAAAGGACCTTTTTACTGCGGATTAGGTTCTCGAGAAAAAAAGTCAAGAATGGGTACAGGATCTGGCTTTTCAGCAAACCTCCCTTAATCAGTTTGCTCTTTCGGCCCCGTAGGTATAGCTAGTGGGAAGCATATAATGATGTCATAGAAACTTGGATACTCTACAGTTCAAAACAAACGCTACTCCTTTTGCTGGTTTTGGGGTTCATTCATAAAAAAAAATGTATATACTTTTTTCTGACACGTGGAGAAAACAGTATGAGCTCAGTGATTTCCAGACCTGAAATCTACAGCAGGAGATCTCTCACCTCTCTTTGGGGACCGGCAGCCGTTTCATGTTTTTGAACTTTTCCAGCGCTGGCACTTCTGGCTTGATTCCTGAAAAAAACTATCACTGTTGATTAGGTGAATCACACTGAATCAGCCAGTGGTCCAAGAAAAGGATTTCAGTGTTTTGCGATAAGAACCGCACAGACAATTTCATAAACATTGGTTGTTCCTTGGTGTTTTTCATTAAAACATGGCCAAATTATATGTATTCTCTGCCTAGTGCTTTTTAGGAATTTTATCCAATTTTGTTAGCTTGTAAAAAAAAGTACATAAACTTATGATTATGATAAAGCATAGTTTGATGTTGCCATACATAACTGTACGTTATAGAATGGATTCTCTGTTGTTTGTTCTTTCTGACAAGAAGAGAGTCATTTCTTTTTAAAATGTTCAACGTATTCTCTTAGATTCAGAAGTCCCTTATCAGTAGTAGGGATGTGGATCTCTCCTTTGAAGCATGATACAGTAGACTCCTCATTACATGGCTGGCGCCATATGCAGGGCAATGTCCTTATCATTGTCCCCTTCACTGTCTCGGGCTAGTGAATCTACATTAAAACATATTTGATTCCAAATTAAAATCTGTTACTAATGTTGCTCATCAGCTGGGCCTATGAGATGAATCCATAAATGTATTTCTCTGAGAAAGGCACGTGTGTGTATATGTGAATGTTTTTTCACCTGAGCTAAGCCCTGTACTGGTTGAGCCATAGGGCACACTGTGTATCTACCACGTTCAATCTGAAATCCCCATCACCCACTGATTAAATTGGCATGTAAGCAGATAAAAGATTTTTTAAAGATAGTAATATGTATATCATTTATTTATTTATTTATCTGTAGGATTTAGCTAAAACACCCCCGGCTCCAAACTGAATGGATTTGACCTTTTGACTGTTTGAAACTTCATGAAGTAGAGAAAGCTATTTAATCCTGCTCCGCAACAAGATATCATGGTCACAGACTCCAAACCCCTACGGTAAAGCATGCGAAAGTGATACCTGTCCTTGAGATGACATTTTGATGTTACCTTGTACCTGTAAAAATACATTACTGTTTAAATCAAAAGTACCCCAAAAATGTTTTATCTAAAAACAGTAAAAAGATGGTGTTCACTACAGTAGCCTACATAACTCTGTCAGTAAATCAGCCCTTTTCTGTAGTAGTGCATTTGACAACAACCCAGCAAATTACAATGCTTTTCACTAAACTAATAAAGTCAATGATTTGTAATTGCCATAGTCATTTCACAAGCATTTGACTATTGAATGTTTACCGCAGATAAAAGTATTAAGATGGATTGATAACCATGGGACTATATAACCAGATAACAGAGTGCAGCAGCTTTTTCTAACAAGAGTTATCTGACTTAGAAATAGTTATAAGTTTAAGGAGAGGATGAATTAATCCAATAATCCATCAATCCAACAATACCAGGATTTATTTCCCCAGTCCAACATGTTAACTAAATAGAATGCTGTATCATCTTATCTGCTTTTCAGGCTACGTTTGGATAATGTTAGGCTCCCTCTAACAAAGGGACTTGTACATTCAACTCTTGAACTGGTGATCAATGCATATCAGACAATTTTTACTAATTAATAAATGGCGGCATACTTCAGTGTAGGGCTCTGGTCAAAAGTAGTTACACGCAATAGGGCGTAATTTGAGAAGGTGTTAGTTTTACACCTCAACAAGAAAGTAATCTTTCATATTCACACAAGAATATCTTTACATGGCCAGGTATCTGTTTCCAATGGCAACGTAGGCTGTGTTAGACAGCCCGCATTGCGCGCACGCACACACACACACACACACACGATGAATTACAAAACGTGTAATTAACAATCATTCAGTTCAGATTTATGTGTGTCTTTAGGTCCGTGTGTGTGTCTTCCTTGTACATTGATTTGGATATCAGTTTTCATATTGTCTTCTTCCAGCTTATTAACTGTCTATACACGCACACGCGCTCACACACACGCCCTGCTGTCTGATTTTAGGCATGGCACGTCGTCTATAGTAGCCTCGTTCATGCTGCCACATATCTTTGCTGTGACCTTTTGGCTTAGGGCATAGCAAATGCTGAATTGGATTTTTGTCTGTTGTTTTGGAGGATGACTCCAATGGTCGACCCCCCCCTCCAGTAGTGGTTTACTTTAGGTGGTAGTTAATATGAGAAGTTACAGCAGCCACTATTCCCTTTCTCTACTCTTTACTCTACTTTGGATATCCCTCTCCTCTCTGAGAATGCCGTGATTTCAAATGCAATTACACTTTAAGAGCTCACACTGTTTGACACTCAGCTCGTTCTTAGCCACAGATTCCGGTTACTTGCTCCGTCTGTCACTCACCCCTTGCTTTCTCTCTCGTCTCTCTTTTAATCACTGATTAAACCGAGCTCACCTTCTCGCCTTCCCCACTTTTCCCCGTCTTCACTTTCTGTCCCTCGCAGTGTCTTATCTTGGAGGGTGGGTGTTGAGGACTCTGTGTAGGTTGGTGTAAGTTCTTAATTGGAGGCTTACTTCACTCTTACAGCTTTGTTAGGAGAAGAAGACTCCAACCAAGTTTTCTGTGTCTTCGCTGTATTCTTACTGCAGTGTTCTTATCACATATTTAATATGCCTTGTCATTTTTGTGAACTATTTTGCTCTTGATGTTTGATGTTTTTAATTTGTACTACATTTATTCATCAACTTATAATTTTGATGGATTTGCTACTTTGCATCACTTCTTTGCACGTGACAAAATGTGATTTGAGAGGATTGAGATTAGAGGGGATATGGTGATTAGACAGTTCTACCCATCATGACACTGAGGGCTCTGGAGAGATTCAGCATGGATGAATGGTCTCAGGTCCCTTTCTATGTGTTTTCCTAACTCATCAAGTATAATAGAAGACTCCGTGCTGTTATCTTGGCAATGGGAGAGTGCACAAAGTATTAAAACCAGGGCCTCCAATAATCGTGACTCACTCATTTTTTGAGAAAAAATATTTTATTCCTAATGAAGAATTTGTTTTTATCTTTGAAACGTTTTGAACCAGCTGGAATCTGACAATCGTGCCTGCTAAATCCCCCAAGCCTAAACATATATTATAAATAAAGAAGTAATAGGAAGTCATTTGATGAACAGCTTGGGTAAATGAATGCTGTGTTGTTAGTCACACACGCTAATGTAGCACACACGCTAATGTACCCATGGGGTAGCACACACGCTAATGTACCCATGGAAATGCAGCTTATGTGATTTTGGTCTCAGCCGGTCCAGCACAAGGACTGGATCCGTATCCTTGATTTTCCATTGCTCTCAATGGGACTGGTACAGCTGAGGTAACGTGTCCCTAAACAGCCAAGGTCTGTGCATTTTCACAAACTAAAGGTTTAGACGATTCGAACAGGCCGACTGACATATGAGCTAGTTACTAAAGACCACAGGATGTGACCACGTACCAATATTAATTCATCAGTTCCGGTTTGGTTTCCATTCTTACTGGATCATCGTGTCGGCAGACCTACACTACTATCCTGTGGGTCTCCCCTTTCACACATGAAGAATTGATAAATGGCCATAAACTATGAAGAGATTGAGGATAAGATATGAGAAAAGATGCAGGGAAGAAAGGTAATTCCTTTGCCATTAACGTCTATATATATTCTATAGACGTTTTGCTAGGAAACACTCAGAGAGAACAGCTGAGTGTCTGTTTTCTGCCCAACCCTTGTAGGGTCTGTCGATAAGAAGGCTGTTGATGAGAGGGCTCTCTCTCTCTCTGTGACTGAGTGCATGTTTCATTGGTTCAATATTGCATTACTGCAGTCTGGCATTGGGACCATAATAACACAGATAGTAAATATCCAAGCACTTTGGACAGTTCAAGATTCATTGCCACTAAATGTGGACATATGCATTACTAGGAAGGATGGTCATTTTCATTACCCTGTTTTGGCCTGCCTAGAATAATATCCTTCACGGATCTCCTGAGTTGCCCAGTGGTCTAACGCACTGCATCACACTGCAGCTATCCTACCACAACCAGAGTTCATTATTTGGTCTCAGTGTATCAACCATATCTCGGTTTAGCGATTCCTCGTGGCTAGCCCGGTGCCTCTTGATTGTTACAGTAGTCTTCTACTTCGCGTTAAATAAAACATTTGTGAATAACCGTCACGTTGTATGGTGACCAGAAACCTGTGTGAGAACTGAGACAGACATCTTGCTTTTATGTTTTCCCATCTAAACAGTTGACTACCAAGTGTTGTCCATCACTTCACACCGTTTTATCTAAAGCCTCTGTCTGTTTTTTGTCCAGCTTCAGTCCTTCAACACCCTCTCGTGAGAATAGCTAACACAAAACCAGAGGCTTTATCTCATATAAACATTTTATTCCCTATATAGCGCATTGATATTATCTGAGCATTGCACAAAAATAGTGCACTAGAAGGAAAGTAGGTTGCGATTTGGGATGCAAGCAAAGCCAGGTTTGTGAAAAGGTTTTGTCCTTTAACATCCTCTGCTGATGGCCCTTAGTCAGACTAAATTAATGTTATTTTCCTGTGCCTTTGATAAGAACCCTTCATTTGCTCCACATTTTGTTTTGTTATGGACCTTATTTGTAATTGATTATAATTTGAATACCTCATAATGCAAATTGAAAACAAATTGAAGAAATGTACGCCAATTCAATGAAAGTAAAGTGATTCATGTCATTGTTGTTATTTAGACCCTTAATTCAGTATATACTCTCAAGATCTGTCAGATTGGATGGTGAGCGTTAGTGAACTGCGTTCTTCCGACCCCCTACAGGTTGCTTGGGTCATTCACAGACTTGCCACAACGTCACTCCAGCATTGTCTTTGGCCAGACGGCCAGCTGTAGGAAGATTTTGGGTGGCTTCAAACATCCATTTCACAATGATGGAGGCCTCTGTCCTCCTGGGAACTTTCAATGCTATGGCAATTTTCTTATACCCTTCCCTAAGATCTATGTGTTGACACAATTCTATTTAGAAGGTCTACAGTGAGTTCACTATAAAGTGAGACCTTATATAGACAGATTTGTGTTTTTCTAAACCATTTCCAATCACTTTAATTTGCTATACGTGGACTCCAATCAGGTTTTAGATACATCTCAAAGGACACAGGATGCATCTGAGCTTTGAGTGTCATGAATAAGGGTCTGATTATTTAAACAAAAGTTTTTCTTATTTTCAATTAATTGGCACACATTCATAAAAATATGTTTTCGTTTCATCATAGTTGAAGTGTCAAAGTGATTGGGTATGAAATGGGACCTATTTGTGAAAACTGTTCAAGCCCCAGAACCATTTCATCTTCTAAATCTTATTTTGGCCTATACCTTTATCTGGAAGTTTGGAAAAAGAAGGAGGCTCACTTAAGTAAATTATGTCTTCATTTCGTAAGACGTCTGCACTTTCTGATGTCCTACCACCCGAGCAGTAGGGGAGGAAGGCAAAATATGGAGTAGGCAGAAGACAGAGTGGAGATGAGATAAGTGGGAGGGTTGGGGATTGGGGAGGTTGGAGGGGTGGACGGATTGTTCTGTTCCATCCCTATTGTCTGTAATGTCCTCATGGTCTGTTTTTTTCATTATGTTTTGGTTGTGCTGTATACGCTGTGTATTTCCCATGTTTAAATAATTCAAACAAATACGTACTACATCAACGCACTGAACTGTCCCTTTCACATCCATGGCACACATCCATGGCCTCTGCGTTTCTGTGTACAGACCGTCTGTCTGTCACAGCGACGGTGTCAAATCAAATTTTGTCCGCCTTCTGGATTCGTCAGTAAAGTACAATCAAAGGCAATATCCTAATTCATGTTCTACATATTGTGACATCACTAATCTCCGTTAGATGGAACCTGTTTCCGCCATCGGCCCTTGAAAGGGCACGTCAATTTATTTTTGTAGTAGGAGACTCTGATGTGGATAAAAAAATGGCGTCAGAACCCACCTTGGAAACATCATCTGATTAATATTAATATATTTGAATTTACATGCTGTATATTTACATTAAATATGCATTCTGGGATTTTTCTGCATCTGGTTGTTGAGGTGATGCTTTCAAACCAAAACAGGGCCCTGAAAATTGTGTACAGTCATGAGCCAATGCGTGATCCATGCTTTCAAAACCAGTCGCTTTCAGACGTGGAATTTCAAACTAGGATTTTTAGCCTAGATTGTATTCTGTTCTGAATCAGGACTCCACACTGTGCTGTGAGCTGTGTAATAGTTCCAGAGCTGAATAAAATCAGAATTGTTTTTCTTGCCTCACCTAACATAACGAAAGAAACAGAGAGAGAAAACAGCCGTACACATCTCATCCTGCTTGCCATTCGTTCCACCGTTTTGAGATGTATTTCCTCAATTACACTCTGTCCCATCACCCATTTTATTTATTTACCCACTTATTGATTCAGTTATTTCTCCCATGCTTTTCTTACAGTAAATAATTGGCCTCTTCTACAGTGTATTGACTATATAAACATTTATTGTGCCATCATCACTTAAGCCAGTATATCATTTTTGCATATTTTCTTTATGACATGCAAGCGCACACACTCTCTCACACACACACACACACTCTGACTCATTTCTGAGGCATGCAGTGTGTTGAAAAAGATATGTTCCTTCTTAGTGCAGCCCTGCCTGCTGCTTTCAGTCTGTGTAATAGATCACAGTGTGAAGAACGCGAGCAGACACACACACACACACACACACACACACACACCGTGGATAAAGCGCTAGGCGAGGTGTTCTCACTAAATCCATCTAAATCAATCCACAAGTCATAAACCTGCCTGCATGCCTCCACCTTTGTCTCTGAGTGCTTCCTAAACGGCACACTATTCCACATTTAGTACACTACGTTTGAGCATACAGGAGATGGGTAATAGGATGGCAATGGAGACGCAAGTCGCCTGTCTCAGCTCAGCGTCACAGATTTAACATTACACACACGCACACGCACACACACACAGTCACCAGACCCTGTCCACAAGTCATCTAATCAGGTCTAGCTGATCCAGCCCTGGATGGGATAAGTCCATAGGAGACCACCCACTGACAGCCTGTCTGCTTCCTTGCATGAGAGAGTATCTGCTTAGGTTTGAGAGTGCGTGCGGTTCCCATAGAAAACATCCTATGTATCATTGGATAATAGGAGAGGCAAAGGTTACTGTTCCAGCCTTTATCCCTGTTCTGTTTTGGCAGTGGCCTGGAATGCAGGACTGTAGTAGGAAGTTACGTGCAGTGTTCTAGTTTTCTTCGCCCTCTCGTTGTTTACAGAACACACAGGGGAACGCTCCCTGTTTCTGACACACCCCTAATTACCCTCTGGTCTGGAAACACGAGCAGGAACAAGGCAGACAATAGACTGCTGGCCATAACACGCACGACTTAGGAGGAGAAAGACATCTGGGTTTATGTGCTTATTTACTTTTGAGAGACAAAGGACAGAGATTCAACACGCGCTTGTCAGCACGCGAACCAACGACTGCTGGCATCCTTGAAATATGTGCATTCCGGGTCGTCCTATATGTGCATCCCGCGCAGCTGGCAGATGGTGACACGTGGTGAATGTCAATGCGTGGCTGTGGCTTGCCGCGCTCCCTCCGAAGTTCCGATGCACTCCGGTGGAAAGTCAGGTGGACTTGCATCTGACCAGGGGCATAGGTTTGATTTCAAATGTGAGGGGGACAAACACTGGCGTAGAGTGGTGACACCGGGCCGGGGTGCTATCTGTCCTTACATGGACCCCCCGGGACGGAAAATTGTAAAACGGTACATATGCATGGAAAGCCGATCCTGAGGTCTGACTGTTATAACCACATAGAAACACACAATTTAAAATAAAATTACAAAAAACATTTTTATAGAGGTCAAGCACGGGCCACCCACCCACTGCGGGCCCTGGTCCAACCGCACCCAGGGTAGCTACGTCAGTGGGGACAAACATGTTTTTGCAAATGCCCATGGATTTGGATTGGGAGGGGCAACAAGCTCATATAGGTGTGATGGTCGGGTGTCCGCATACTTTTGGCCGTATGCTGTATGTGCACTGATGGACACAAAATCTCATTGATTCTGCTACAACAAACTCGCAAAATACAGCCTTCAGCCATTTCATTTAATATTACTTAGTTTACATATTGTCTATGATGTGTGCTCTTAGTGAAGAGCTACTACAGACCTCTGTATTTCAATGTGTGTGGCTGGTCTGTGATCTACATGTACATTTTGCCAGTACTGTACTTGAATTTCACAGCCTCACCTCCTAAGCTCCACCACTCTCGTGCATGACTACACTGGTTGACTCAACATCCTTCTGGTACTGCTAATAAATATGAATATTCAAGATATGGGCTACACATAACATAACTAATTTTATTTTATTAAAGTTATCCACCTTAAAAGACAACATTTCACCTCAGCTTGACCTTTTCTCCCTGGCTTTCTGATCCTGCTGTGACAAGGACCTTCTCACAGTCACCATCTGACCCTGCTAAAATGCAGGACATAAAATTGACATGAACAACTTGAGCTACATTGACGCCTGCAGAACCAGATGGCAATGCTTGATCTATAAGACCCACATTAGGTTGAAATGTCAAATGCAGCTACTTATGTAGGGAACTACATTAGCCAACTTTTCAAGAGATGTTAAACTATTAAGCTAGTTAGTTAGCTATATCTTCTAATGTCTCATAGCTAGCTAGCTGTACCACTCACTTTGCCTTTGCATAACAAAATACCAGTTTGTCTAACTTCAGCCTTTTCTTGGCTGGTGTCATACGGTGCTAGTTGTGAGTGAGGTGAACCTAGTGTAATGTAGACTGTTTCCTAGCTAGCGAAATAACGTTAGCTAGCAAGCTGATATATATTTTGCAACTATCATTCATATATAATGTTAGCCTAACTATACCTTACCGGTTTTAGAAAAACACTGATAAGATAAACATGTACCGTTACGGGAGGTAATTAGCTAGAGGTAATGTCAGCTAGGTTACCAAACTTTCATGAGCCAGAGATCACAGCCGATAGTTGCAACCGTAGCCTCTACTATACTAACATAACCAAACCTATCCAGCAACTACTGTACCTCAAAGCAAAGTGCCTGCGTGTGGTCCTAAAGCCAGTCTAATTTGAATTACGCAATAGCTTACCGTACTGCCACTGCAACGTTCTGAACAGTTTGAGCTTTTCTTATAATAAGAGTTGTGTTGGTAAAATGTGGGGGGGACAAAATGCCATTTTCAAAAAGTGGGGGGGACATGTCCCACTCATGTATAATGAAACATATGCCCCTGCATCTGACTAATGCTTGGATGACTATGTTTGGCATATGTAGGTTGAGAGGGCCTGTTGTTTTCTAGGAGACAGAGAGAGATGGAGTAAGAGACAGTCACCGGAAAGCTGGGGGAAAAAAACGGAGAGCGCATGTATAAAAAAAAACGTAGGCGTCAGCTTTCCACATCAGCGGCGGTTTGTGTCATTTAACGGTGGCATCTTCCCGCACGTAAAAATTAGATCGACTCGACCCTGTTTGTCGTTTCTATTTCCACCTGTGCCTACGGATGCCCATCGATCTGTTTATGCTTCCCTTCTGAGCCTTAATGAATGCACGGGGGAGGCTGGGGCTGGAAGCCACGCGCATGGAAGTGTGTGTGTGTGTGTGTG
>JACXGI010012396.1:0-22872 GCA_016801175.1 Esox masquinongy | reverse complement strand
CGTGCTCCTGAAGTTGGAACAGGCAGCGGTGTACAGCACTCCATCTACACGAAAAGATGAGAATGTGTGAGTCCATTTTATTTGTGGATTCCAAAAAGTATTTAATATCTGTGTTGGTGTGTGTCCATGAAGAAAAAAGTATATTTTTGGCAATGAACAGAGGTGTGAGTCGGGGTCATTACTGTGGGGTGGCCATACTGACTGTATTAAATGCTGTATTTATATATGAAATGTATGCAAGGAAAACTGGTGGTCCCCGTTATAAAAAAGGCACATTTTTAGGTTAGGGTGAGGGAAACATTAAAGTTGGGGTTAAGGTTAGAGTACAGTTTAGGATTAGTAAACATAGTATTTCTTAATGGAAATGGTGTCCCTATTAAGGTAGCAAGATAAACGTGTGCCCGCCACCTGCAGTAACAGCTGTGTGACTTCGCCTGGGGTTATAAGGACACTTTCCTTTTCCCGGTACCATCTTCACTTTGTCACCATCCTTCATCAGGGAGAATGTTGCAGGGTCATAAGACACACACACACACACACAAACACACACACACACACAGTGATGATTGATGGATGGGGGGTATTTTAGTACAGTAACATTACACCAACATAAATTCAACGTAACTGACCATGAAAGCACACTGTGGTTCGAAGGCGTAGGAGCCACAGACATAGACGGTCCCGTTCTTCAGAAACTCCAGCAGACAGATGTAGTTAGCACAGTCGTCCTGTAGAGGGACACAGAGCCACATCTCAGCTGACCTAAAGCCCCATGTTCCCGGTCATCTCAATGACACATCCTAGCCTCTACCTAGAAGGACAATGTGTGTACTAAGGGGCTATAGAGAACAGGGCTGTCTGGGATGCAGAGAACTGAGTGGGAAAGGGCCACCAGAGTAGGTCTAGTTGTTATCTTGAAACAGATCTGAAGCCAGATTGCCGTTAAATATCTGATTTAGCTGAATGGCGAAAGGGTGGATGGCCTGACCCCAGATCAGGCACAGAGGTTCCTGATCAGAGTAATGCAGCAGGGTTTCTTAACTCAGGTGCCACAGTATGTGTGTATGTATGTAGGTAAGCGTTGGTTTTCATTTCAACCAGTTACTCCCATTGAATTCACGCTCAGAGACAAACAACAACAGAAACGCTCACTATGTAAGGTCAGTCAGGCTTTTTACTCTCAGTTTCTGAAGATTTTCTGAACTGATCATATAAGACAATAAACACGAAGGCCAAAGAGGGTGTGGGTTGTTCATGGGACATTAAAGGGGTGCTTAAACTGCCGTTATGAGACGACATAATTCATGACAGACACATATTCACTAACACACAGTTTCGGTATTTCAATTTTTTCTGTTCATACCTGATCAGATACAACTAAAAATACTTGCCACTAAAGATTGGTGTTCAAAGGAAGCTGAAAGCATACATTGCTTGGCCCACATCAAAGATACTGCTTTATATCCACACCGCTTCATATGCCACTTAACACCAACAGCGAACCAACATTGCTTAGCTCCTTCTGGCTTTTACCAATACAGGCTTTCCTATCCTTTTCTGTGACCTCCCACTTAATCTGCAGACAGACCAACAACAACAGATAAAGATCAAGGAAGGAATCCACAGATCCTTTGGGTATGTTTGACATTGCAGCAGAATTTAAAAGCAATGAATACACTGCCACACAGGGTGAAAAGGCAGAAAATAATAATTTCTCTGCTGCCAGAAGAAACAAAGCATGTAAATATGCACGGATAAACGCCCACGCAGAAAGTTAAGTGGGAACGTTTCTGGGTGGATCTCAATTTCTTCCCTGCTCACGTGATCTCCTCCCCTACTTCTCAAAAGCCACTGGAGCAGAAGGTCTCCAGTTTTCTCATCGAATTAGTTCCAAGGAGGAGAGGACGCGAGGAGTATGACACTGAGATTCTCACTCTTACCGGTGGGTACTTCTAGGTGAGGTTGGAGGTGTGCTGGGCCAGGATAGAGCCTCTGGCCCCCAGGTACAGTGTTTCAGAGCTGGGATCCAGAAGGAAGACGCTAGCGTGGACACAACCAATGTTGCATTTATTCCTGAGAGCAGCACATGAAATCAGGGATGAAATCCAAATGGCAGCACATTCCCTATTGCACACTAGCTGGGGCCAGGGCTCTGGTCGACAGCACTACATGGCATGTTGGAAAAGGGTGCCATTTGCACACACTTGGTGGTGGGACTTCAATTCCAAGGCACGTTGTTTGTCACATGGTTTCTTAAAAACTCTTGTAGAGTAACAGTGAGCAGTAACTTATGGGTCTTCTCCAAAAAAATGTGGTCAGTAAAAAGTCAATAAAAATGCTTAAAGGCAGAAGGCAACATGCGTCTGTGTCAGTTTCCTTATCTGAGGGACCCAGAAACAGTTTGGTTAAGTGTCACTTCCTTTACTGAGAATCACTTCAAACACTGACTTCACACATCGCTGTACATCAGTTAGGTATATTCAATTCAGATAGGCCTATCTTTTTTTAATCACAAACATGTGACAGAGTGCGGTGTGTAAACATTTTCTCTGTTTAACAGTATAAACCATCTAAGTAGGACCTACAATTATCTACGAAAAGCATGCAAAATTAGGAGCAAAATTCAATTTGCAGTGGTCTCTTCATTTTAACCCACTGCCACTTCTTTTACTGAGAATCCATAAATTTAGCCTATTCTGTCTGGTTTTCATCCTTCGTTCTTGAAAATAGCTTGTTCTTCTGTCGTTATTGTTTTCACCTGTGTTTTGTTAACTCCTTATTTAGCCTGCCCAGTTCTGTTCAGCCTTTGTTGAGTCATTGTGTGTCTTGCCAGCCGTTGTGTTGTTGTGTTTTTGCCTGCCTGCCTGTTGTTTTGTTGTTTTCTCGCCTGCCCTAGTTTATTTTCATTAAAGCCATCGTTGTTCCATTAACTCCGTGCCTGCATCCTGCTTACCTCCACTCATGACGGAATGACTCAACCAGAACAAATGGACCCAGCGGATTCATGGAGATGATTGGAAGACCAGGAGAGGCGCCTCAATGTGCTTGCCCCACTCATTATGAGGGCCATAGCCTTCTGCCAGGGGGCTGCTAGCTGGTCATTTCGGCCCTCCCAAAACAGTTTTTGGGGGGAGCTATGGGGGCCACTGGCGTGGAGGGTGGAGGAGGAGACCCCACCAGAGAAGCAAGGCAGTGCCCATGTGCTGATGGAGCCCGGCACTACAGAGCCTCCCAGGCCGGTCCCGTCCGGCCATCCCAGTCCTGCCCCGCTGGCCCCCTGGTTCTGTCCCGCCGGCCCCCTGGTTCTGCCCCGCCGGCCCCATGGTTCTGCCCTGGGGACAGCGCATTCGCCTGTTCTGACGCCCTGCTCTGCTCCGAGGCAGAAACCCCTGCCTGCCATCACACCACACCTGGCTCCGGAGTCAGACATCGCACGCATCTGAACAATGAGCAGTAATGATGTAGCCTACTATCCTTTCCATCCACCAGAGATGTTCGCTCCCTTCTCGTATATTCAAATTCAGTGATTCAGTGCTGCTGTTGCTTTGGTCTGAAACTGAGATAACCACGTCCCATTCATTTGAATACACCAGATGGAGATGTGTCAACAGGAGTCAGCAGGTGAGGCTGGGGAACACCACATCCAGCACCCAAACAATCAGTACCGGCGCCCCCCAGTGGTGTGCTCTCCTCACTGCTCTTCTCCCACTACACCAACGACGGCACCTCAAGAGACCCATCTGTCAAACTACTGAAGTTCGCAGACGACACTACGCTCACTGGCCTCATCTGGGAGGGTGACGAGTCTGCCTACAGACAGGAGGTTGAACAGCTGGTCCTCTGGTGTGGTCAGAACAACCTGGAGTTTAACACGCTCAAAAGTGTGGAGATGACTTTGGACTTCAGGAAGAGCCCCCCGACTCTGCCCCCATCACCATTCTCAACAGCCCTGTGTCTGTAGTGGAATCCTTCAGGCTTCTGGGATCCACTATCTCCCAGGATCTGAAGTGGGAGCCCAACAAAGACGCCATCATTAAAAAGGCCCAGCAGAGGATGTACTTCCTGCGCCAGCTTAAGAAGCTTAACCTGTCCAAGGAGCTACTGATCCACTTTTGCACAGCCATCATCCAGTCTGTTCTCTGCACGTCCATCACTGTTTGGTTTGGATCTGCCACGAAACTGGAAAGGAACAGACTACAACGGACAGCCAGAACTGCAGAAAAGATCATTGATGCCAACCTGCCCTCCATCCAGGACTTATACAAAACCAGAGTCAGTAAAAGGGCAGGAAACATCACTGCAGATCCAGACCCTGGATACAACCTGTTCCAGCCCCTCCCCTCTGGTAGGCGCTACAGAGCACTGTACGCCAAAACGAACAGACACAGGAACAGTTTCTACACACAGGCCATCACTCTGATGAACAGTCAACTTCAGCACAATCCCTGTATAACAACGCAGTAACTCTGACCCTAACATCCACCTGTCTACTACTTATTTTTTTGTCATCCTGTAATTCAGTGCTGTTCATACTGTATATATACTGTGTATATCATATCCACCTACCTCATGTACATTACACCTGCACAAAAACGACTTATTTATTCATTCCAGCATCGTTTGCACTGCTCCATTACACTATATATATATATATATATATATATATATATATATATATATATATATATATATATATCACATCCACCGTCATTATGTAAATAATAATACTTGTACAAAAATGTTTATTTCCAGCACCCTTTATACCCTGCTCATTGCACTATTGTCTCACCAGTCTTACTATGTTATTGTTTGGTCTTGTTTGATCTTAGCATACAAATAGTTTTATTCACCCTTTCATCATATAACATTAATGCTGGGCTACAGCAGCATTCAAACAAAGGCATTCAAACAGGGGGCATTCAAATAGGAATCTCTTTCTCTTTCACTTGTAGAGTATGTGGCATAGTAAGTGTGAAAATATATTCAGAAGGAAACACTTCATTCAAAGGGAAAGCCAACATACTTTTAAGAAGATATTCAGATGTCAATAGGTTAGTTTGACAGTTTGAGAGCATCAGAAACAAAAAAAGGGCACTTTTCACCCAGTAGCAGAGTAGTTTGACAAAACATACATATATTCACACATCTCTCTTTACAGCATCACACACACATGTATCCCAGTATCTGTGATCAATATGGAACTCTAGATCTCTGCTCCAAACCACAGGACAAGAGAAAGCATCACACAGACATTCAGACACAGAGACTGAGTCAAAGGGGGCCCTCCGGTGGACATAGTGTTAAATTCAGGTACGGCTAGAGGTTTGGAGACAGAGGTCTGTGCTGTGGAGTTCACACCCAACAGGTCCTTCACTGAGCCCACACACACACCCACGTTGCCGGCCCAGTCCACCACCACAATCTCCACCTTCTTCAAACAGCAGGGGGCTCTGTAGGACACCCGGGTCACATTCTCACCATCGATGTCCACCACCGAAGAAGTGTTCAGGGTGCCGTTGCCCAGGAGCAAGGTGACGCGGTCGATGCCGGTGCTGTTCACACCGTCAGTCAGGTTGGCATGGAGCTGCCAGTAGGTGGCGCTGCAGTCAGATGAGCAGTTGGACGAGACTCTGACCTGCCCACATCGGGGAGGAGTGAAATCTGTCACCTGGACGACAGATGAGAGAGAAGGAAAGTTTAGTTAGACAACTGATGTAGCTGGTGGGAACCTGTAGCTCACAGCCACCAAGTCATTTAGAACAGAGTCTTTACCTCGCTTACGACAGAGAGACGGAGGACTGCCTAGTTTAAAGGGAGGTGTTTTAACCTGGCCTGGAGCACACCCTGGGATTTTTTTTGTTAGAAAGAAAGCTACAACGGACTCACTCACAATGGCTCAATGGACTCACTCACAATGCAACGTCAATATATAGTTAATATAACTGTAGCCTCCAAGGTTTTTATTTTTTTTTTTTTTTTTTTACAAAAGCCTGTTCACACAATTCACTTGTGTATTCATATTTTTCCTAAATGATAAATTGTTCCTAAATGTTTTTATATGCCTAAGTAATGGGTAAATGCTGAATGTACAAGTGCATGTTAAATCTGTGAGTAAAGAAAGAGCGACATCATTTGTGTGCTTCAAATGTACATGTGTTTTGAGCTGGCAACAGTGCTTTTCTAACTGGACCAATCATGTCATGGGACAATAGTGCTTTTGTAACTGGACAGTGACAGGAGAATAGTGCTTTTGTAACAGGGAAATATCTTCTAACAAAACATTTTTTTTATTGAGGAACACAATTTTTTCTAGATGGTTCCATTCTAAAAATCTCAAGTAACAATATCTCTATTCAGTCATCAAACAACGTTTGTCCATTCTCGAAAATGATCAGCATTTAACTTCCTTATATACTCAAACTGGAGTCTAAACCAAAATCGAGCAAATCATTTTGTACAGAGTAGAAGCGAAGCTTCATACGTCATCTAAGGGGCATTTTCGTTACGACCTGTCTCCCTAGAAAATCTTGAGGCGTGTACCGAAGTGTTGCTTCAAGCGTCCCATCACTCGTGCCTGGGTGCTGTCTCTGTTAAAGTTTCACTAATAAAAGTCCTGTATGGGCCAGTGGACTGTCATTGGAGGTAGCTATGTATCATTCATGAGGTTGGCCTATTTTATAACTAACAGTGGCTGTAATATTTAGAGGGGGACGGTGATTACACTTTTTAACACAAGGGGAGGTTCAAGTAGAAATTTACAGTGTTATTAAGGGTGTTGCTTTTTGTATTGACTCGTAGAGTTTGACTAGCATAAATAACATCAATATAACAAATCTATTAATATTTAATATTTCAGATTTGAGCAGTACATTTCCATTTGAGATTCCATGCGAATTTAACAAAACTGTCTGTGTCGGTTCCTGCACTGTCTGTTACAGACCCATGCAGTTCCTCAGTGAGGTTAGTTCCTCTTACAGTTTCTCATCAAACCAGATCATCTTTTTCCTCATTCTCTTAAAGTACTTCTGGCGACATATCAAGTGTGATTAAAGAACACAGGATGCATCTGAGCTCAATTTGTGATTGTCATGGCAAAGGGTCTGAATACAGATATGCATACATTTTTAATTTGCAATTGGCATACATTCATAATAACTTGTTTTAAAAATGTTGTGGCAAATTTAGTTGTCTATTACACAACTAAATTTAAAGTGAAGAGGTCTGACTACTTTCCGAAAGGCGCTGTACGTGTGCCAGGAGACTGGCTAAAAAATAATCCATGAACATACATTAGTCTTCACCAAAAAACACAAAGGCAATAACTGTGACCAAACAATGAAAACAATAGAACAGGACAACTCACTTTCGTGTATTTATCAGGCAGAAACTGTGAAGTTTGATCCATAAACCATACAGAAAAATACACATCATGATTTACATGATAGAGGGCCACCAGACTCATTTGCTGTTTTCTGATCAGTATGTACATAATCAATGAGGCAGGAGGGGGTGTGGTATATTGCCAAAATACTATGGCTAAGAGCTGTTTGTAGGTACGACAAATTGCAGAGTGCCTAGACACAGAACTTAACCTTGGTTTATTGGCAGTATAACACAAACCCCCAAGATGCCTTATTGTGATCATAAACTAGTTGACAACAATTAGAGCAGTAAAACATTGTGATGTCCTATCCATTGTGTGCGGTCTCATATTCCATGGCTATCAGCCAATAAGTATTCAGGATTCAAAGCAACCAGGTCATAATGTTACTTTAACATTTCTTTCCAGTTGACAACAGAATGGCTAGCTACTGGTATAAATTCTATAGTGAAATAATGAAACTTCCTAAGAGCTTAGAATTAGTATATTTCCTATGTTCTCCAACAATATGATATGACTCACCATGGTTTGTTCTGTATTATCATATGAGGATTTAAGGTTGAACTTACCAGACTCACAGACAATATAAGTTTTTGTGTTGTGTTCGCCAGGTCTTCCGTTTTGCAAACTATTGGCAAATATCCATTTCTAGCTGGGCATTGGAACATGTGATCGGAGCTGGGGCAAACCACAATGAAGTTAGTGAAACAGCTGGATTCACTAGGTCATATAATTGGGCCCCACTCCCCTTTGTCCTCTGTGGTTTCTGGTAATCACCTGCTAAACGGGTCCGGGTGATAACTGAGCCCAGCCCCTTTTCTCCTACCACACCACTTATAATGTAGGCTGACTACATTACAGACGCCTGCCAGGTCTAACACCTGGAACATCAACTGACCACAATGTTATGTTTCCTGGGACTTTATTTTTTATTATCATTAAGTGACTTGGTTGTGAAAAAAACAACATCTTACCATACAGTCAATTGATTAGACTGTTGATGAACTCGCACTGAGCTTATCTGAAACTGCATGTGTTGTGTTGTATCAAAGTGGGTCCGAGGATCTGAAATGTGTCGGGGTATGTCGAAGGATCTGAAATGTGTCGGGGTGTGCTGAAGGACCTGAAATGTTTCGGGGTATGTCGAAGGATCTGAAATGTGTCGGGGTGTGCTGAAGGACCTGAAATGTGTCGGGGTGTGCTGAAGGACCTGAAATGTGTCGGGTGTGCTGAAGGACCTGAAATGTGTCGGGTGTGCTGAAGGACCTGAAATGTGTCGGGGTGTGCTGAAGGATCTGAAATGTGTTGGGGTGTGCTGAAGGACCTGAAATGTGTCGGGTGTGCTGAAGGATCTGAAATGTGTCGGGGTGTGCTGAAGGATCTGAAATGTGTCGGGGAGTGTTGAAGGATCTGAAATGTGTTGCGTTTGCTGAAGGATCTGAAATGTGTCGGGGTGTGTTGAAGGATCTGAAATGTGTCGGGGTGTGTTGAAGGATCTGAAATGTGTAGCGTGTGCTGAAGGATCTGAAATGTGTCTGGGTGTGTTGAAGGACCTGAAATGTGTCGGGTATGCTGAAGGATCTGAAATGTGTCTGGGTGTGTTGAAGGACCTGAAATGTGTCGGGTGTGCTGAAGGATTTGAAGCCGCTAGTATTGGGATGCATCCAGGTGGGTCAAGTGTATCAGAATGTTTCCACTGAGTCTGACACAAGGTGGTCATTTTGCGGGGTATCTAAGCTTGGGTCTAAGTCTTGAAACAACCGCTTCTGATCTTGATACAGGGCTATTTTATGCAGTGACGTGTGTGTGGGATGCTTTAAAGACAGATGTGTGGAAATAAGTATGTTTTGTCAAACAACTATGCAACTGTGTGAGAAGTGCCTTTTTTCTATTGCAGTGCTCTCAAATTGTCGAACTAACCTACTGACATCGTAAAATCTTCTGAAAATTATGTTAACTTTCCCTTTAAAACAAGATGACCCCAAGTGTTTCCTTCTGAATATCTTTTCACACTAACTATGTCACATTGTACAAGAGAAAGAGACCGGGATTCCTATGTGGCAATGTTATATGATGAAAGGGTGAATACAAAGATTTATATGCCAAGTCAATTTGATCTTTGTGTTTAAAACCAATGTGCACTGTGGGAAACAAACATTAATAAATATAAGGTTTAGTCCTTGAGAAACGTAAGGCTTTAAGTCATTTTGGATATTCATTTTTGCTAAATGTCAGTGTTTGTGTACAGCCATAATGCATTCTGATTGTACTGTAGATAACAAGGTATTGTTAATCAATGGGTTTTTCACAAATCCAGTTAAGTTGAGAGGTACATGGATTATCATTCCATTTCTTTACAGGATCAGGAAAACTATGATTAATCTCGGCACAGTCCTCCCCTTCACCAGCATTATCAGGCTGTTGTGCTCCCCAGTACCTATAGTGGGAACAACACAGAGAACCAGAGAGTCAGACACTGGTAGAAAACAAAATCCTAAATCCAGAATACAGATTTTTTTGAAGGTTAATAAAGAGACAGTGGAGAAGTTTATCTACCTCAACAAAGTCTGAAAAACCAGAGGAAACCATCTTCATATAACTGCATTCAGTGTGAAGGAAGTTGCCAACTAGCATCGATGAAATTGCGAAATTGCCTCTGCACAATGACTAGACGCTGAGCAAATTGATTATTTTCTTGCAAAATGACCTCTAATTTCTTTCACACTTAAAACAGATACTTAAAGAATGATATCTATAAAATGTAGTTTTATATAGAGTATTATATCTTACGTTGTAGTCAGAGGTGTGCCATCCACCCATCTCCAGGTCCCCTCAGTCTCTCGGTCTGACAGACCGATCCAAGTACGTATGCTTATTGAAATGAGGAATTTCTATCAGAGAAAGATTATGATGTTGACAATTGCACCAATATAACCATATCAATTCATAAATCTCTTATGAACCTCTCTCTCACCTGTTCCTCTTGATTGTTTATGATGACTAGCTTTGCCCCTTTCTTCATACAGTCCTGTTTGGCATATTCCCAGTTATTTATTTCCGTGGAGATATAATAGTTGCTGTTGGCAAACACTTTCACTGTTTAAAAGAAACACAATAGATAGAATTACATGTAATATGTGTTTACGCAGTTGTCATGATGAATCCGTTTCAGTTACTAAAGTCATGTGAAAACCATTTTCATGAGGATTAAGATTGAAAGGAAAACCAGTTCAGTTCACTTACCAAGTGACTTCTGCACGATGTCTCTCTCCCTCTGTAGTTGGTCTCTCTCTTCTGTCAGGGTTTTGTAACTAGTCTGTAGTTGGTCTCTCTCTTTTGCCAGGTTGTTGTAACTAGTCTGTAGCTGGTCTCTCTCTTCAGTCAGGATTTCGTAACTAGTCTGTAGCTGGTCTCTCTCTTCAGTCAGGATTTCGTAACTAGTCTGTAGCTGGTCTCTCTCTTCAGTCAGGGTCTTGTAGGTAGTCTGTAGCTGGTCTCTCTTTTCAGTCAGGATTTGGTGACTAGTCTGTAGCTTGTCTCTCTCTTCAGTCAGGGTCTTGTATGTTGCCTGCTGCTGGTCCCTCTCTTCAGTCAGGATTTCGTAACTAGTCTGTAGCTGGTCTCTCTCTTCCGTCAGGGTTGTGTGACTACTCTGTAGCTGGTCTCTCTCTTTAGTCAGGGTTCTGTATCTAGTCTGTAGTTGGTCTCTCTCTTCAGTCAGGGTTCTGTATCTAGCCCGTAGCTGGTCTCTTTCTTTAGCCACGTTGTTGAAACTAGTCTGTAGCTGGTCTCTGTCTTCAGTCAGGGTTTTGTGACTACTCTGTAGCTGGTCTCTCTCTTCAGTCAGGTTGTTGTAACTAGTCTGATTGTCTCTTCCTGCGAAGTACTGATGCCCCAAGAATCCATCTGTTAAATTCAAGTTATATTAAGGGCTGGTTCATGGGTTCTATCCTTGTGTCTACACATTTTACCCACAATTTTTCCTCTGCCAATTTCTTGATGTCCACTTAAGGATTATGATGCGGGGGGTACAGTTATGCTCAAAAGTTTGCATACCCTTGGAGAATTGGTAATATATGTACCATTTGTAAAGAAAACATGACTGAGCAGGCAAAACATGTCTTTTATTTCTTATGGGATTCCTATTCAATTGTAGGTCTTAACAGAATGGCACAACCATAAAACAAAACATGGCAACAAAGAATAAAATGAACTGCCCCCTGTTCAAAAGTCTGCATACCCTTAGTTCTTAATACTGTGTATTGCCCCCTTTAGCATCAATGACAGTGTGCAGTCTTTTGTAATAGTTGTCTATGAGGCCCCGAATTCTTGCAGGTGGTATAGCTGCCCATTTCCATCTTGGCAAAATGCCTCCAGGTCATGCAAAGTCTTTGGTCGTCTGGCATGAACCACACGTTTGAGATCTCCACAGAGTTGCCCGATGATATTAAGGTCAAGAGACTGTGATGGCCACTCCAGAACCTTCACCCTTTTCCGCTGCAACCAGTGGAGGGTCAACTTGGCCTTGTGCTTAGGGTCACTGTCGTGCTGGAAAGTCCAAGTACGTCCCATGCACAGCATTCGTGCAGTAGAATGCAAATTGTCTGCTAGTATTGTCTGACAAAATGCTGCATTCCCCATGGCTTTAGAGCTCACACACCCGCAAAACATCAGTGAGCCACCAACATGCTTCACAGTGGGGATGGTATTCTGTTCACTACTGGCCTTGATGACCACTTTGCAAACATAGCGCTTATGGTTGTGACCATAAAGCTCTATTTTGGTCTCGTCTCTCCAAATTACAGTGTGCCAGAAGCTGTGAGGCGTGTCAAGTTGCTGTCGGGCATATTGTAACCAGGCTTGTTTGTGGCATTGGCACAGTAAAGGCTTCTTTCTGGCAACTCAACCATGCAGCAAATTTATGTTCAAGTGTTGTCGTATTGTGCTCCTTGTAACAACCACACCGTCTTTTTCCTGAGCATCCTGTATTTCTCTTGAAGTTACCTGTGGGTTTTTCTTTGTATCCCGAACAATTCTTCTGGCAGTTTTGGCTAAAATCAGTTTTGGCTAAAGTCTACCTGACATTGGCTTGGTATCAAGAGATCCCCAAATTTTCCACTTCTTAATAAGTGATTGAACAGTACTGACTGGCATTTGCAAGGCTTTGGATTTCTTTTTATATCCTTTCCCATTTTTACAAAGTTCTATTACCTTTTTACGCAAGTCTTTTGACAGTTCTTTTCTGCTCCCCATGGCTGAGTATCAAGCCTGCTCAGTGCAATCCACGTGAGAGCTAACAAGTGACTGTTATAGCTAACTCAGTGACTATTTATACACAGACACTAATTGCAATTTAAAAAGCCACAGGTGTGGGAAATTCACCATTTATTGCCATTTTCACCTGTGTGTGTCACCTTGTGTGTCTGTAACAAGGCCAAACATTAATGGGTATGTAAACTTTTGACAGATTTTTTGCATTCAGTCATATTTTCAAAATCAATGCCAAAATGTCACAATTTCTGCCTGGGTATGCATACTTATGAGCACAACTGTATGATGTGAGATTTAACTACATGACTTACATGTAGGGGTGAGACTTTCATGCCACGATTATCCTGGCCAATATTATCCCGATTTACGATTTTATCCCGATGAATAAAAATCCCAATAACAACTCTGGTTTCTAGCTCAAAACGGCTGATCAGATATTCTTCCATTACATAAATATTGTTCTTGTGCATTTAAAAAGCCATTACAATAAAATAATATAAAAGAAGGTTTTTTTTAATTAACTAATATTATAATAACATGTAAATTTCTAAATGTATATGGTTGCCAGCTTCATTGACAATACATTGCAGAGGATGTTTAGTGGCATTTAGAATTCCCATTTGTACTGCATTTGCCTTTATTGCCCATCTATACGCTACACATCTGTATGCCACATCTGTAACATACATTATTCGCGCTTCTTGTTAGATGCTAACTGCATTTTGTTGTACTGTACTTGTACTTGTTCAATGACATTAAAGTTTAATCTAAAAACAAGAAACCAGGCAAGCCTAGTTCAGCCGGCCCGCAATAGAAGGTGATGCCATATCAAGATTCAAACCCAAATCGCCCACATGAAAGGCTGTATTGTTAACCACAACACCACAGAGCTGAACAGTTGTTGGCTGTCAGTATAGCCTCTTGTCTATACTGACACCCAGCATTTATATATCCTGAAAAAATCTTCTTTTGCCACTGGCCGTTTTAATAGTTAATTGGCAATTCGTGAATGACATTGATACAGTTAAACTGACTAAAAGTTTCTTACTAAGTTTACCTCCACCACAAATAGCGTGTACTGTATTGCTTTTGCCACTGGCCATTTTAACAGCTTATTACTAGTATCTACTAACTTCCTAGGAATAATCATAAGAATTGAGCAATTGCTAGCAAGACTGAAGATGAACTTTTATATGCCAGAAACATACGCAATATAAACATTTACAGTTTCAGGTAAGGCTTACTATAACGTAACTACTGTATGTTAAGCCAACAAATGTGTTTGTCTATCCTGACCCAAAACGCATGCACAGATGCGTACTTAAAAAATCCACCAGAAACAGTCGCAATATAACCATAAACTGTTTTATTTCACGCTTACTGTAATATAGGCACTAACGGTTTTAGCCAGAGAAGTTTTCGTCTACATGGAATAATTCATAATGTCTACATTGCTTTGCCTGCGAGGAGATACGAACTCGGAACCTATAGTTCACAAGTCCGCTTTTCTAACCACTACGCTATTTAACAAGGGGTAGTCGGTCAGTCAATCACTCACTCACTCAGTAAGAGACATTCGCTCTTCTTAGCCAGCTCCGCTTACGCGGTCCAGCAAAAAAAATATTGCGTTCCACCAGTTAAATAAAACAAGTAGTCAGGAACACTTTGGTGACTGACAAGAGATTCAGTGACTGGCAAGTCAGTCATCTGAGGATCAGGGGTGAAAACAGATTTCATTTCTTACCAGTACTGACCTGTGTGTGCATGCACATCCGTGCGCATTTTGTGTGCCTTATTAGCTAAGGATAGGCCTATTTGATGTGTCGATTCTTTATAATAACTTTATAATTCATTATAACAGCTCCCCGTTATGTTGTGTGAATCATGTATTGTGCAGATCATGCAGATAGTCAATGTTATTTTGGCCAATGCAATTTGATATTCTATTTGTCTTCTCCTGTCACTTTCAGTGTGAAAGCGTTAACAATAAGCCTACAGTATAAACAAAATTATAATTAGAAAATCGAAAGATATATGTATAAAAATGTATATCTTATTCATATTTTCTACAATTTGCAGATTGTTAACAGTTTTTTTTCCGCATGCATCTCTCGTAGCTGCATGTTTTCTAGGATAAATATAATTGATATGTTTATGTTTATATTTGCATATAAAGGGAAGTGGAGACGTGATCAGAAGGTTTTTTTGTAGACCACTAAGTGTAATGGTTAGACTAGTACTGTTGTAAAGGAATTGGAATACTAGTTTATTCTTTATATCATTACAATGCAAACCCAACTCATTACAACATTTAAGAATTTAATTTCGATTTTTCAACAATATTCTTCTATTTACGCTAGCAGAGCCATTCGGCTTCACTGACCATACATTGCAGAGGATGTTTAGTGGCGTAGTACAATGTGAGATGAGATGTGCTCTCCACTTATATAAAACAATCAGTCAGGGAAACTTCAGAGACTGGCAGAACTTTTTCAAGTCACTCATGATGATTTTCCCAATTTACGATTATCCGGTTATGGAATTTCTCCAAGATTTCATAATTGTGAGTATTTTCCATCGCAGTTAGTACTAAAATCCATCGTACAGATATCTACAGTATCTCACAAAGGTGAGTACACCCCTCACATTTTTGCAAATATTTGATTATATCTTTTCATGTGACAACATGGAAGAAATGACACTTGCTACAATGTAAAGTAGTGAGTGTACAGCTTGTATAACAGCGCGTGTATAAGTGTAAATTTGCTGTCCCCTCAAAATAACTCAACACACAGCCATCAATGTCTAAACCGCTGGCAACAAAAGTGAGACAGCAAATGTGCGCTGTTATACAAGCTGTACACTCACTACTTTACATTGTAGCAAAGTGTCATTTCTTCCGTGTTGTCACATGAAAAGATATAATCAAATATTTGCAAAAATGTGAGGGGTGTACTCACTTTTGTGAGATACTGTATCTATAGTCTATCGTCCCATCTCTACTTCCAAGCACTCCCTTTTTTATGGTCTTTGATATTGAACAACTTATATTGAAGGTATGGGCATACGGATCTTGAACTGCCCTTGTAATGACTCAATCCAATTAGCAAAGTTAGCAAAATTTTATGAGTTTTTGCATGGAAACAGAAAATTCAGTTGCTCTCAAAAGTATTCACCCCCTTGGACATTTCCACATTTTGTTGTGCAAAAACATGAATTCAAAATGGATTTCATTAGGAGTTTTGTCTCCTGATGAACACAAAAAAGTACATAATCTCAAATTGAAAAATAAACTCAAATTGTTCTCAATTAATTACATATAGAAAATAGAAAATAATTGATTACATTAACCCCTTTAGTCAATATTTGGTAGAGGCATATTTGGCAGCGAATACAGCCTTTTGCCTATTTGGATATGTCTCAACCAGCTTTGTACAACTGGACACAGCAATGTTGCTTGATCAAGTCAAATGACGAACTTTGGTGAATAGCATTGTTCCATTCTTTGAACAAGATGAATAACATTTTGTCAGTTCAATTTTAAGTGTAAGTGAATTAAACTTACATTGAACAAACAGTCCTATGATCCTAGCCAGAAGCAGAACACACAGCAGTCCCAGACACACTGCAGCAACTCCAGAAGGTCGTTTCCACCACTGACCAACCACCATAGCTAAACATCAAAGAAAAGAAAAAAAACATTGAAATATGGTTATTAAATGTATGAAAATGTGCACTTAATTTCTGAAAAGATAAATTTCAAAATTGTAAAATTAATAAAAAAAAGTGTGTTTGCATATCTGCCAATATGCCTGTGTTTGTACTTGGGTGTGTTCGTGGGTGTCTGTGCGCATTTGTGTGTATTTTGTGCATTCAGTATTAACTGAGTGTTGAATAACAACCCTACCTGGTTTGGGCTTTTCATCTTCTTCATTGGCGTGTGTTGGGCAATCAGTTTTTGTGCCAATTACATTCCCTTCAAATTCGATTCCCTCTGACATCTTAGCACACGTGTGATACAGAAAACGTGTTCTGTCTGACTTGCTTGTTGAAATGTAACATAAACTCATCATAGAGGATACATGATGGTGTAACCATAAAGATAACGTCACTGCTTTTGTTGTTCGTTGCTCAGTCTGTGTTGATGACAGAGATTTCCTGTTTTTCATTGACAGTCATTCTAAGAATCTGGCATTATTGAGCATTTGTGCATTGTATTCAGTGTTGCTGCAAATCACGGTGCAGAAAGACAGTCTTCACAAAAGTGTTCATTAAACTCAAACTGTGAAAGCTACAGCTGCTACATACTGAACATACAAACTCATGGAGTCTGACTTTCACTCACTTCATGGGGATGGATGGAATCACAGGCCATGGCTGTCCTTTGAAATCTGTTTTAACAAAACCATTGTGAAGGAAAGAGCGTTAAAAGCCCAATCACAAAGTAATATCAATCACAAAGTACATTCCTTACTCATCCATCTTAAGGATGAGTACATTCCTTACTCATGCAACATTGTAAAACAGTTGTATATTACATTTACTACAAATTTAAAATTAAGGCAAAAGAGTCTTTATGGTTAAACCAATGTTCACCATAAATACCTGCTTATGGGCTTTTCCTCAATTAATATTTATTTGATTCCTCATTCAGCCACAATCTTCAGCTCTTTCCTTAAAACACAATGGAGAACATGTTCCTTGGATTGTAACCTTGGACATTCTCTAATAGGGTTGAGATGGAGGGGAGGACATCAATGTGAGACACACACCCTTCATAGGAACATGGTTGATTGGCTCTGCAGTTGAAAATAATTAAGTACTATGCAATCAACATGTGCAAACACAAGGCTGCATTTTACAAAAAAGAGTTGTGAAGTAAACAGCAAACAGACAATAAAGACACAATATAAATAGCTTGGCACTGGCTGTCGAAAATATCAATTGGAAAATTGCATTGAACAGCAATGTTATGGCTTCAAATAGATACCATTTACATAATGCACATGCAATGACAATTTTGAAGGTATAGAACATGGCACTGGCGTAGCGTGGTGACGACGGGCCGGGGTGCAAGCTGTACTAAGGGGACCCCCCACAACGGGAAGATAATTTTTTGGAGTCTATATATATGCGATACAAACGGTTCATGCGATCGTGCCGTACATTAACATCATTGCTGATGTTAGACTGCGCTAGTCGCATTGAAACACATTATAAAAGTGAAAACACAAACAATCATTTCTGACAGCGGCAGAGCACAGGCCCCCCGTTTACCAAGCACGGGCCCTCCATCCACCATGGGCCCAAGCACGGGCCCTCCACCCACCATGGGCCTAAGCACGGGCCCTCCACCCCCCATGGGCCCAAGCACGGGCCCTCCACCCATCATGGGCCCAAGCACGGACCCTCCACCCATCATGGGCCCCGGTGCAACCGCACCCCCTGCACCCCCGATAGCTACGCCAGTGGAACATGAATGCCAACTACAAGGATAATGAAACAAAGATTAGAGAATACAGATTAGAGAAAACATGCAAGGTCATGTCCTTCATTGAGGCCCTGCGGGTTTAGGGTCTTAAGATAAAAAATCCACCTAGCTTCACAATGGAGAAGACGCTCTTCCGTGTTGCGGCATCTACGGCTAGAAAAGACACGGTCAATAGCACAAAAATTCAGGTCACCAATAGTTGGCTTCTTGAAAGTGTCGTGCTACTGGCAATTTAGGGTCATTTTTGCAAATGCGTTGATGCGTAGACGCAGTTGTCTATGTGTGATACCGGTGTATTGTAAACAACAAGGGCATGGCAGAAGTTTGTTGGACCCACAAGTGATGAATCTGTTAATATTGTATTTCTTATGCATGATAGTGGATTTAAATGTGTAGGATTGTTTTATCCCTGTACACGCTGAGCAGTGGCAACATGCGAAGAATCCGTGGGAATCATCCAGACATTCCTTAGGGGATTTGGACGTATTGAAAGTATCAGCGCGTACCAATATGTTTCTAAGGCAGTGGTGTCAAACCGGTTCCACTGAAGACCGAGTGTCAGACACTCTGCCCTCCGTGGAACCGGTTTGACCCCCATGCTCTAAGGGTACGGGCCCTGGAATACGTAAATTGCGGAGGGTTAAAGAATGTGAGGCGTGTATGTCATACAACAGATCACCGAAAAATCTTTACCCCTATTTTTATTGTTGCTATGGCTTTGAAGTAAGATGTTCCAAGCGCTGTGGCACGGGGGGCAGCTGCCACCCTCAGAAAAGGCCTTGCCACCCTAGTGCCACCCTATTTGTTGGCAATAAATATTTAAATATTTAAATTAATATCTGAGCTTCTTTACTCACCAGTTTAGAATTCACCTTGCTATTTCGTCTCATCTCAATACTCGCCTACCTCTGTGTACCGTAGTCCACTGATGCTGCTGTGCTGCCGCTGACAGGTACGGTGTTTTCAAACGAGTACTAGCTACACTGGCCAGATCAGCATATACAAACACAAAGTAGCGTTAGCCTAGCCTCGTCACGTGTCACTGTCACTGGAGCAGTGGAAAAAAAAAAGATAGTACAGCCATTCATAGTAAATACTGTACATCTCAGAATAATTAGCCAGTTTCAAACGTGCCACGTCTGTGGTGGTAACTGGTAAGTTGGATGCTAAGTAGCTAAAACCAGTAGCTAGCTAACGTTAATCAAGTCAATAACTTCATGATCACAACAAATCGCGGAAATGCTAAATGACAAAATCGTGTGTGTTAAATAGAAATCTACACAAGGAATGGTTGACTGTTCATAGTGTTGCGAGCTAGAATATATGTATTGTTTCAAGTTTCAAGGTTTATTTGTCAAATGCACTGAACAACACAGCGTCATCCTGCACAATGAAATTCTTGTGACATGGCACCCGACAACTACATAGTGACAATTAAGAAGAGTGAAAAAAAGAGAGGGAGGGAAACAGTTGAGGTAGAGAATGTGAATGTATAAAAATGATACAGATTCCTCCCCGACTTGGCCAAATAACATAAGTAAAAAAAAAAGCAGAATGACGAATAGATTTGCCAAATGCAAACAGAGATGTCCTGTTTTGAGTGTGCACCAATAGCTTAGCTCATACTATGAGCTCAACAGCTCATAACCTGCAAGCTTAGCTCATGAATCATGTAGGCTACCCAATACAATGTATGGCATGATTTTAACCTACAAATTATTTTTTGTCTTGAATACTGTGGGTCAGAGTAGCAGATATTTCTAAATAAAAATGAAAATCAAGGACAAAAGTTGTGGTATAGCCAACTTTTTCCAAACAAAAACAGCAAAGACAGTAGTGCAGAAGGAAGTTAGACATAGGTGAAGAACAGACCAAGGGACAGGGGAGCAGTCGAGAAAGAGAAGTGGGAAGATGGAGTGAGAAAGAGGAAGGAGAAATGTGCAATAAAGAGTTGAGAGAGGGCGGTGTAGAACAAAACACAAGATGGAGCCATTGAGAGAGAAGAAAGAAAGACTGGGAGAGCAAGACAGTGATGGAGAGAGGGGACACTGATGGACAGTCAAATAAGAACAGTGGGGCTCACATACATGCATGTCCAGATGGAACTCATAGTTAGTTCACTGTTTTTACAAATTTCAATATAACAACATGGCGTTCATGCTTTCGTATATTGACTATGTTGTTGGGTTGATACATGTTAAGCAAAATGTTGTGCATGAAATAGGCACACTATGTTGAAATTAATGCAAGAGACATCACACCAGGCTATTAGTGCTATGAGAGGGCTACTGGATTTGAGTAGGACAGTTAAAGTTTATAGTGAGTATTGATATCCTTTTACAGATTAGGATCAGGACGGCGCAACATCCTGATCTCCTTTTAGATGTCTCAAAATGTATAATGGATGGACCGATGTAATATATACACTTGAATTCTTGTGTGTGTGGGGGGTTGGGGGTGGTTGGGTGAAGAGGCGATGCGATGCGAGGGTGCATAATTTTCTATCTATCTATGAAAAGCCTTGATCAAAAGACTAAATAAGTGTTTGGCAAAAAATATATAATTGTGAGTCTTTATAGCATGTGTGAAAAAACATTATTTCTGATTGTTGCTTAAACTTCTATTAGAAATAACTAGGAATAGGTTGGGTTGAACATAAAACTTTTATGTTGTCTCATTATTATCACAAGCAGATAAACAAATCAACAGAATGCAGGTAACGAAGTCTCTTAAATTCAAATTTGTCTTGGGGAAATGACCTCATGCCATCCTTTTGCCACCCCGGGTAAAAGGTGCTAAAACCGACACTGGGTGGTTCTATCAATAGTGATGACCTTATTCAGAGTTGAGTCACATTAAAGGTGGAAAGTTCTGACATGTCGCTGAAACCAATGAGAACACCATTGCCTGCCAGTCTGTTGGTCATGGCTCTTTTGGTGCTTTCTCTAGTCAAGAGGTTACTGCAGTCTCTCAGTCACACATGCACCGGGTGGATGGTGGGGGTTGTCATGCATTACTGCTACCGCAGCTTCCACAGACCGTAATGCCAACAGAACAGCCTGAGGTGGAGGCCTTGCCTCATGACCACCTGATGGTTAAGCAGCGGGCGCGCTCTGTAAATATCTCCTTAATTAATATCTAATATGAATTTGATGAAATATAATTTCCGTCGTAAGTTATGCTAGCTAACCATGCGCGAGTCTACAGTCTGTAGCTAATGAAGGATTTCATGTATTTTTGTACAGTGGATGCAGAATTTTCTGCATTTTATATCAGGTATAGTGTTGTTAATATCTATTTTGTTTTGCATAAAAAATATGTTATAACCTCATTAAAAGTGAAAATCGCCCAGTCAGCGAGCGCCAGACTAACATGGGTGCAACGGTAGATGAAATGCAACTGTGTTGTATGACAGAATTCTTTGCATTTTATATCAGATCTGATGGAATAAATATCCGGCTGGTGGCAAAGTCTCCAATTCTTGAATGAAACACAACGCAAGAAGAGTACTGTTACAAAGGGCATTGAGGCTAAGTGTTACGAACCCCGTGGCTCTAGAGGCCTAAGGTGGATGGTAAAGAGACCCGTAACATAAATCTTATGCAAAGCGTAGTAGTGTAAAGGACCAGTGCGAACAAAAGACACAGACAACCAAAGCTACCGTCAAAAATAAAATGTTTATTATGAACACACGGTAAACGGTTTGGGAAAAGGGGCTGAGCTGGACCCAAGGAATGAAATAAAAAAGACAAAAACCCCTAAACTGATCGTGCCTGCCTCAAGAACCGCTTAGCTCACTTCTATCCTATACAAAAATACACTGGGTGGTCTGTTCAGTTGTAACTAGTGTTTGAAGACAAAGTGTTTGCCCATGGGCGAATTGCTAAAAATCCTATTCTCCCAGGTACGAACAAAACACAGATTAAACAGGGACTAAACAGCAAATTATTGACTAGACAACATCAAACAAGACACCACAGCAATACATACTCACATGAAACCGGACAAAGTGAGATGTATGCGCTAAGAGTACGTGGTGTGTGAATAAAGAAAGGAAGTGTCTGTCTAACAAAAATATATGTACCAAGAGTTTGTGTCTATGTAACCTCGTGTGATAATGCAAAAAGAGTCTGGGGGAGAAAGAACTGTCTGGGTTTTTAAATGTGATGTGATTGGGTTTTGGACAAAAAGAACAGGTGGTGCAATCAGGAGGAGAGTCCACTCATTGGTCCACAGAACTGTTGAGCAAAGGAGCGATCTCAGAGGTCCCGGAGGATCTCAGACAGGACGGTTTTTACTCCCGTTACTTCAAGGTTCCCAAGGAGAATGGGAGGGGTGAGGCCGATCTTGTATTTGCGCAATCTGCATGCGCATGTAGTCAAACGACCGTTCCGTATGCTCACCCCCACTCGCCTGCTGGAATCCTTCCTGCCGGGAGATTTCTGTTCGAGCATAGACCTCAAGGATGCTGACTTCCATGTCGTTCGGAGACACAGGAAGTTTTTCTGGTTTGCCTTTCAGGGCAGGGTCTACGAGTATATGAGGATTCCATTCGGCTACGCTCTGGCTCCACGCACCTTCTCCAAATGTCTGGAGGCGGCGCTAGAGCCCCTACGCAGGGAAGGCATCAGGATTTTAGCCTATCTAGACGATCTCCTGATTCTAGCATCGTCCCTGGAATTGGCCAGGATACACACTTTCCGAGTGGTGTCCCTTCGCATGCGATTAG